>CAJVPK010000464.1:0-31706 GCA_910592015.1 Diversispora eburnea | reverse complement strand
AGATACTTTTACTCCACTTGCTCATCGTACCTTCAGATATTACACGTAATTGCATTGTTTGAGAGTGTTAGTAAGCAAGTTTAGATCAACTGACTGCCTGATCTTACTGTGTTTCGTGATATTGCGCACAAGAGAAGTGTGTTAGCGATACATTGAATTATCTTGTGATTATCCTAAACTTATTGAGACTGATTTGTGTAACTTTCCACATTGTTCTGCCGCAACACTATCTATCGGTAAAATTTTTAGGCGTAAATTTTGTAATAAAACAGAAAGAATAAAATTTCATTCGTACATTTTTTTTTAGGTTTGTGGTTTGTCGTACAGACCAAAAATATAAAAATATTAAATATAGTTGTCTATTGTTTCCCATTTTGGCAAACGTTCCTTCTTTTTTCCAAAAAAAAAAAAATGTCTTTAAAATTTTTTGACAAGTTATCTCAAAACTTTATTGAACTACTAAATGATAAAGATGATTACAACGTAGTTATTGAAGTTGAAAATAAGAATAAATCTTTCACGGCACATTCTAATGTTTTAAAATGTCGATCATCATATTTTCGTAAAGAATTAGAAAGTATTCAACCAAATGAAAATAATATCAAGACCATTATTAAGTCAAGTGTATCTGCTCAAATTTTTGATATTATTCTCAAGTAAGTTACTATCAATAATAAAAGTGTTATTACTTTTTTATTTTATTTTTATAAATATATTTGTATTTATTTTATTTAGATATATTTATGGAGGAATTGTTAATTTGGAGAATGTAGAAACCAGATTCATTTTTGATTTAATGTTGGCTGCTAATGAATTTGAATTTAAGGAATTAACCAACAAATTAGAAATTCATCTCATTGATACTAAAGCTTCTTGGTTAGAAACTTATTTTTCTTTTATTTATCTTACTATTTTTAACGAAAACAATTTTAAAAATTTAGAAAATTATTGTAACGATATAATTACAAAGAATCCAAGTCTTATTTTTGAAAACTCAGATTTTACTTCTCTTCCTGAATCTGTATTGGTGTCTATTCTTAAACGAGATGTTTTAAATATGGAAGAAGTTAAAATTTGGGATTATGTCATCAAATGGGGAATTGCTCAAAATTCCACTCTCCCTACAAACCTTGAAGAATGGTCAAAAGAAAATTTCCTTACATTAAAAACTACATTACAACAATGTCTACCATATATTCGTTATTTTCACCTTTCTTTAATTGAAATTTTTGATAAAATTAGACCTTATAAAAAGATTCTTGATAAACAACTTTGGAACGATATTAATCAGAATCTAGCAGCTCCTAACCGACCAGTAAAATCTACTATTTTACCAGCAAGATCCTTCTTGGTTACAGAGTCACCTCTTCGGGTAGAACCAAAAAAATCTTTCTCAACAATCATTTCTGAAGAACATGCTGCAGAAATCTTTGGTTGGATTGATCGTAAAACAACTACTACTTATTCAACAACAAATTTTCCATATGAATTTAAATTAATTCTAAGTGGAACCAGAGATGGGTTTGCTCCACAAACATTTTGGAATATTTGTCATGGTCATGATAAAACAGTTGTGGTAGTTAAAGTTAAAGAGACTGATGAGATACTTGGAGGTTATAATCCTTTAATGTGGAATAATACTTTTGACGATGGTAGATGGATGAAAACAGATGATAGTTTTATTTTCTCATTAAAAAATGGCAATATTCAAAATTCTATTCTTAGCAGAGTAAAAAATACCAAATATGCAATTTGTAATGTATCCAAAAATAATCAGCGTACGTTTGGTCCACATTTTGGAGATTTTTACTTATATAGTCAAAATTGTGATTTCACTTTAGATAATGGAAATTACTGTGATATTAAGGGTAGTTATTATAAAGAACCTATAAGAATATCATCAAATCGTTTTTCTACTATTAATTATGAAGTATTTAAAATTGTTAGAAAATTTAGACTTTAGTCATTAAAAAAAAGATTTAAATGCATAGATAAATAAGTTTATCAATTTGACAAGTTCTTTCATATAAAATGTTTAAATTTTCATTTTCTTTACTAGGTCACCACAAAACTAGTAATGATTTGTTTTTTAGTTTTATTTTAGTGTGATTTTTTGAAATATTTTTTTTATTCGATTTTCCTTCAAGACACTAAAGATTTAATATATATATATATTTTAATTTCTATTAAATTTTTTTTTTAATTTTTTGAAATAGGAATAATGCATAATAATACAATAATAGTAATAATATAAGTTTTTTTTTTTTTTTTTTTTGTAATTTCAATAAAAAGAATCACATTTAATCGTAATGATCATATACAAAAATTTAAGAATAATCTATTTTTTTAATGATCTTTATTCATCATCTTTATTTATTTCTTAAAATCATTCCTTCGAGATTCATCCTCTTCATTCTCTTCATTTTATTTTCTCACACACCACCATTATCTTTAATATAAGGTGAAAAATCTCACGTCCTTCTTTTGTGAACTAATCGGGCATGCTTAAGATATAATTCGCGTTTATTACATAATTTACCAACATTTGGGTTGATCAGTTTCTATAAATTTTATTTCACCACCATCTCGATTGGTCTTTGACAACTTTTACTTTTAACTATCAATATAAATTAATGAATATGTGAGAGTGTAATTTAAAAGATAAACGTTAATTAAAGAATAAATAAATTTAAAACTAAAAATTAAAAAACAAATGATAAAAAAAACAAACATTATTAAATATAACTTACTATAAACCAAAAGAATTACAAAGCAAATCTTCGCCTTTAAGATCTCTTCTCCAACCAGGAGTTACTCAAGCTCCACAATTTGAATAACAGTAAATATCCCCGTTTTTTTAACGACATTGATTTTCTTGACCATTACTATTATTGCTATATTAATAATAGGGGTTCTTTGATTCTTCCACATCACCTTTTTATGGTAATTGTAGTAGTAGTATCCGAAGTGTCAGTATTATTATTGAATCAATGATGTAATTATTGTGGTTGCTGGTTGAAGTTGTAATGTGTGAAACATTGTTTTTATCAGTTATCTTTGTTGTTAAAGTTGGTGAAGATTATTAAGAATATAGTGATTAAATAATATTTTATAAGTAAATATTTTTTATTATTGTTATTATTCTAGTTGAAAAAGTTTCCTCTATCGGAAGCAAGCGGTAATAGCCATGATAGAGGATTGAAGAAAAGCTCAAAAAGAACAACGAACGCATAACATTAGATAGTCATTATTATCGAAAATTTACGAGAATATTTAGAAACGAAATTTTGATAAATTTTGAATTGTAAATAATTAGTAATAATAATAATAATAATATCAAGTTTATCAAATGAAGAAATTTATTTATAAGAATAAAATTTTTTTAGAAATAATATTGACAAATTATTAATATTTTTAGTAATATAATATTGATAATTATTAATATTATTTTAGTAACTAAAAGTGAGTTATAACATATTTATATTCAAATTCATACCTATGGTTTTCGATAAGAAAAGTTTGAAGTTCGTAACCAATTCTCCAAGTTGAAATTGATTCAACCGACAAAAGATCAAAATAATGGATGTTTCAATTTTTCAAGATTATTGTAACTCCATAAATATACTTATTAAATATTTTATATTAATATTAATGGAATATTTTATGAATTATTAATATTGAAATACCAAAAACTTTAATGATTCATCGTTACTGATAGTTGATTTTTTATAAATAAGGATATCGGTAACACAAAATTATTGAATGAACTTTAAACGTTGCATGATTGAATGGAATGATTCTCCGACTTCGATAATAACATTTACGTTCATCGCCATTTTCTAAAAGTTTAATAAAATCACTTGATAATCTTTGAATAAAATTTAATGTCATACTTGAAAGAAGAAACAGAGAAAAAAAGAAAAAGTGGTGCAAATTGACGATTTTTTCGAGTCTTTTAGTTTCAATGAAAATATTGTATTTGTCGTACAGACAATCACACAAATATTACAAATATGAAATATTCCCATTTTTGTTAACGCCCACCCTCTCTTCTATAATTAATAATAAAAAAGAAAAAAAATGTCTAAAAATTTTTTAACAAGTTATTTTTATTAACCACTAAATGATTAAGACGATCACAATATGATCATTGAAGTTAAAAATAAGAATAAATCTTTTACGGCACATTCCAATGTATTAAGATACCAATCACAATCATCATATTTTCGTAAAGAGTCAGGAAATATTCAGTCGAATGAAAATAATGTCAAGACCATTATTAATTCAAGTATATCTGCTCAAAAAATTTTTGTTATTATTCTCAAGTAAGCTGTTATCAATAATAAAATGCTATATTATACGTACAGTATTATCATTTTATAAATATTAACTCTCATATTGTTATTTATTTTACGTAGATATATTTATTAAAGGAATTATTAATTTTGAGAATGTGGAAACAGTTTCATTTTTTTTTAATTTATTAGAAACTCTTATTATTGATATTAAAGCTTCTCGGTTAAAAACATACTTCTCTCTTATTTATCGTACCATTTTTAATGAATTTAATTTTAAAAATTTTACTTTGTAATAATATTGCAAAAATCTTCTTACATTAAAACTACATTACAACAATTGTCTACCATATATTCGTTATTTTCACCTTTCTTTTATTGAAATTTTTGATAAAATTAGACTCAATATGGTCCACCTTCGTTACAGAATTACCTCATCGGGCAGAAGAAACAAAAAAAACCTTTCTCAACAATCATTTCTGGAGAACATGCTTGCAGAAATCTCTGGATGAATTAGGCGTTAAACGACTACTTATTCAACAACAAAAATTCCATAAAAATTTGAATTAATTCTACATGGAATAAGAGATGGGTTTGCTCCACAAACAATTTGGAATATTTGTAATAGCCAATGCTAAAATTGTTGTGGTAATGAAGTTAAGGGAACTAATTAAATAGTTATAATCCTTTAGTAAGGGGTTCTATGGATGAGTCAATCGCCGGAAATAAAAGACAGTTTTATTTTCTCATTTAAAAATGGTAATATTCGATTTCTATTCTTAGCAGAGAAAAATATCCAATATGTAATTTGTCAATTTGTAATGTATCTAAAATAAGTTCGATCAAAATTTCTTAGATTTTTTACTTATTTAACGAAAAATATAATTTTACTCAAGATAAAGTCGATCGATATTCAAATATATTAAAATGAGCTGTAAAAGATTTTTCCTTATTTTCAACTTCAATGATTACATTGTAATCATCTTTATCATTAAGAAGTTTAATAAAGCTTTGAGATAACTTGTCAAAAAATTTTAATGGCATTTTTCTTTTTTTTGAAAATTATTGAGTCGAAAAAAAAGAAGAAAAAAACAGTTACCAAAATGGAAAACAGTGGAATAATAATTTATATGATTTTCAGTATGAGGCATTAAATAATTGAATAATGATTATATGTAAATAAATAATAATAACCCTTGATCGCATTAAAGATTACGCTTAGTAATAATATTATTAAATAGTACTACGTTTAATCAACATTAATCAAGGGAGTCTTAACTTCAGAATACTATAAAATATTAAGAGAAAAACAATTTATTGTTAGTAGTGGTGGCTCAGTAAAGGGAGTGAAAATGCAAACCATTTTTACACGAAAGAACTGATAAAGTTATTTATTCATACATTTTAACGGTATATATTCTTTATTTATTTATAAATGATAGCCATTCCATTTAAATCGAAACGTATAAACATATAAAAAGAATACAATTTTAATATAATAAATAAATATTTTCTAATTATTTAAGATTTTCTTACGATTTTAAATACTTCATAATTAATAATAGAAAAGTTTTCTGATGATCTTATAGGTTTTTCATAATGAAAACCATTAGCATTACAGAAATTTCTACCATCTAAAGTGAAATCATATTCTTCACTATTTAAGAAAAATCTCCAAAATGTGGACCAACCCTATTTTGTTTAAATTTTCGAACATTACTAATTGCAAAATTGATATTTTTTACTCTGCTAAGAATAGAATCTTGAATATTCCCATTTTTTTAGTGAGAAAATAAAACTATCTTCTGTTTGAATCCATTGACGACTCGCAAAGAATGGAACTGCATCATTAGTTTTATTCCACATTAAAGGATTATAACCTCCAAGTATCTCATCAGTCCCTTTTACTTTTACTACCACAACTGTTTTAGCGTGACCATGGCAAATATCCCAAAATGTTTGTGGAGCAAACCCATCTCTAATTCCACTTAAAATTAGTTCAAATTTATATGGAATACTTGCGGTTGAATAAGTGGTTGTCTCACGATCAATCCAACTAGAAATTTCTGCAGCATGTTCTTCAGAAATTATTTTTGAAAAAGGTTCTGCACGAGGAGGTAATTTTGTAACTAAGACGGATCTTGCTGGCAAAATAATTGATTTAACTGGTCGGTCAGGAGCTGCTAGATTCTGATGAATATCGTTCCAAAGTTGTTTATCAAGAATCTTTTTATAAGGTCTTATTTTATCAAAAATTTCAATAAAAGAAAGGTGAAAATAACGAATATATGGTAGACATTGTTGTAATATAGTTTTTAATGTAAGGAAATTTTCTTTTGACCATTCTTCAAGGTTTTCAGGGAGAGTTGAATTTTGAGCAAACCCCCATTTGATGACATAATCCCAAATTTTAACTTCTTCCATATGTAAATCATCTCGCTTAAGAAGAGACACCAATGCAGATTCAGGAAGGGAAGTAAAATCCGAGTTTTCAAAAATAAGACTTGGGTGCTTTGTAATTATATCGTTACAATAATTTTCTAAATTTTTAAAATTTTTTTCGTTAAAAATTGTACGATAAATAAGAGAAAAATAAGTTTTTAACCAAGAAGCCTTGTTATCAATAAGATGAGTTTCTAATTTGTTGGTTAATTCCTTAAATTCAAATTCATTAGCAGCTAACATCAAATCAAAAACTAATCTGGTTTCTATGTTCTCCAAATTAACAATTCCTCCATAAATATATCTAAATAAAATAAATAAAAATATATTTATAAAAATAATAAAAATAAATAATAGTACTTTTATTATTGATAGTAACTTACTTGAGAATAATATCAAAAATTTGAGCAGATATATTCGACTTAATAATGGTTTTAATATTATTTTCATTTGGCTGAATATTTTCTAATTCTTTACGAAAATATGATGATCGATATTTCAATACATTAGAATGTGCCGTGAAAGATTTATTCTTATTTTCAACTTCAATGAATACGTTGAAATCATCTTTATCATTTAGTAGTTCAATAAAATTTTGAGATAACTTGTCAAAAAGTTTTAAAGACATTTTTTTTCTTTTTATAAATGATTTATAGTCGGAAAAAAGAAGAAAGGATGTTAACAAAATTGGAAACAATCGTCTGTACAACAAATCACAAAACTAAAAAGGTACGAATAAAATCGTCATTTTTTCTTGTTCCCCCGTTTCTTCTTCTTTCAAATATGTCACTAAATTTTTTTTTTGAAAATTTATCAAATGATTTATTAGCCTTTAGAAAACATTGTGTTATTATCGAAGCTGGAGAATCTTCCATTTAAAGTTCATTCGAAAATTTGTGTTACCGATTTACGGATGTCTAAGTTTTTATTATTTTGGGTATTACTAAAGCTCACCAGTGTGATTGTCACCGCCGGGCAAAATTACATAATTCTTGATCAACCCCTACCCACGTAAATTTAATTTTGCCAGTTGTGACCGAAGAACTTTAGCAATTTTCTTATCATAAAGTAACTTTAAAATAATAATAATTTAATAATTTATTATTTAATAAATATGTTTATGGAACTATAGTCAATCTTGTAAAAGTTGAAACATCTATTATTATGATCTTTTGTTGACTACGAATCAATTTCAACTCTTCAAACTTTTTTATCAAAAACCATTTCAATATAAAGATGAATTTAAATATAAATATAAGTTTTAGTGGCTACAATAATATTAATGACTAATCAAATTAAATCATCTATTATTTATAAAAAATTTTATTCTCGTAAAAATTAAATTATCAATAAAAATAGCAAATAATTTTTATCAATTCCATTTTATTTCTTTATTTGGTAAAACTCGTTGTTATTTTTCTCTTTCATAAATAAATAATATTATTATTGTTATAATAATAATTAATAATTAATAATTATTTTCAGTTCAAATTTATCAAATTTCGTTTCTAAATATTCTCGCAAATTTTCAATAATAATGTCATGGCTTCTACTATTGCCTTCCGATAGAGGAAAATTTGTTACGGTTCCAGTACAACAATAACAACAACACCTTTTCAACCAGAATAACAACAATAACAAATAGTATTTTATTATAAAATATTATTAATCACTATATTCTTAATGATCTTCACCAACATTAACAACAATAACAACATACGCATTACAACTTCAACAAGCAACAATGATAATTACATCATTGATTTAATTGCAATGAATAATAATATAAACACTTCTGATACTACTACTACAATTACCATAAAAAGATGACGTAGGAGAATCAAAGCACCTCTATTATTAATAATAGCAATAATTGCAATGGTCAAGAAAACCAATGTCGTTCAAAAATGTGGATATTTACCGTAATTCAAATTGAGAAACCCGTGGTTAGAGATCTTAAAGGCGAAGCTTTACTTAGTAGTACTTGTGGCTTATAGTAATTAATATTTAATAATATTGTTTTTTTTTTATCGTTGTTTTTTTAAGTTTTAGTTTTATATTTGTTTATTTTTTAATTAATGTTTATCTTTTACATTATATTTACATTCTCTCTCATAAATTCATTAATTTACAATAGAAATAATTTACATTTTTTCAATAGTTTAAAAGTAAAAAGTTGTCAACGACCAATCGAAGTAGGATCTGGTGAGATTTTCACTTTATATTAAAGATAATGGTGGTGTATGAGAAAAAAAAAATAAAGAGAATGAAGATGATTAATAAAGATCAGATAATTAAAAAAAATAGATTATTCTACTTAAATATTTGTATATTATTATTACGATTTAATGTGATTTAATGTATTATTATTGAAATTTGTGAAAAAGAAGCTTATATTATTATTATTGTATTAATTCCCAAAAAAAATAAAAAAAATTTTAATAAAAATTAAAAAATATGAAAATCGAATAAAAATATTACAAACTTTTAAAGTGTAACGATAATCAAAAAATAATTTCACAAATTGTTTATTAATTATCTAGCGAGAAATAAAATCAAACGAAAAAACAACTTATTATTAGTTGTGGTGAAAATGTAAACATTTTAAATCTTTTTTTTAATGACCAAAGGAGATCTCCTCTTTATTTATAAATAAAAAAATATACATAAGTTAACATAATAAATAAATTATTTAAGATTTTATAGCAATTTTAAATACTTATAATAGAAAAGTAAATGTAATTTGATTTCATTAGGGGATTGATGTAAAATAAATTGTATAATCGGATATGTAATTCCAAATAAATTGTTTCCATCAAATTATTTATTAATTCCAGATTTTTTCTATACTTTATTTGGTATTTCGTCTTGATATTGGATAATTTTTTTTTGATTCTTGATAAATGTCAAGAATACATACATTATTTTTAATTTTCTGTAAAATAATAGGCTGCTTTCCCTGAAATCTAGTTATAATTGATGAAGAAAATCCACTCCTTGTGCCATTAAATTCAGTATTATCTGAATAGCCAATACTTGTTTTTACAACTGAAAAAGGTTCTAACTAGTAAATATTGGAAAAAGAATTACACTTACTGTGCTAATAATTTTCTACAATATTATTATAAAATCCCATTATTGTTGGTCCTGAATAATCAGTTTTTCGTTCAAATATTTCTTGATATAAAGTATTTATAGCTGTAGAAGATGAACTCACCAATTCTGTACAAACTCACCATAATGTAAGTCAGAAACCAAAATACTCTCCATTATAAGATTTGTAAACTGTTGCGACATGAATATGGACTATGCAATTGACATTTGGTAGCAATAAGATAGTATGTGATATAGTTTATTATTTTGCACAATTTATTTTATTATATATCAAGAAAATACATATTCATTAAAGAGTAAATTAAAATAATAATTAAATAATAATAATTAAAGTAATGATAATTAAATTAATAAATTAAATGTATTATTTAAGTATTAAAAATAAGGTTTTAATGCAGTCTTTATTTTATTAAAGAAACAATATTGAAAATGATTTTAATAATTCTAAAAAAAATAACATTTAAATAATAATGTAAATAAGTAGGCATTTTTATTCATATTGTTAATTATCCAGTTACTTAAGTCTTTGATTCATTTGGTTAATAGAAAAATTTGTTCAGACAATTTTATCTTTTCTAAATTCAGCATTAGAGGTAACATTATTTGAAAAAAGGTTCTTTCGCTGAATATTCTAATTAATTTTAACTAATTTTACAATACAAAATGAGCAATTAAAGTTAAGAGTGAAATTTATATCTATCATTGCACATGAGTTTAGAATTATGCGGTCTATTTGAAAATGACTTATGACCTGATGTAAATTCCATATTAGCATTCTAAAACTATACACGTCTGAAGATTTGCTAATTATTTGATTCTAATTCTAATAAATTATTAAAATCTACTAATGCTTCATTATACATTTTTATATGTTTCCCTTCGTGACCTTAATACAAGAAACAATAGATAAGTTTCTTCCCGTAATCTCAATGCAAGATAATTATTTGGTTCTAATTCTAACTAATGATTAAAATCTGCTAATGCTTCAAATGCTCCATTATACATTTCTAACTTTCGATAAGTTTCTCGTAAGAGCATGTTAAATCTGTTAATGCTTTAGATAGATTCTCCTCGTGACCTTAACGCAAAAGCATTGTTCAATGCCTTACTAAAATCATTGATGCTTCATAATACTTTTCTAACTTTTGATAAGTTTCTCCTCACAATCTTAATGCAAGATAATTATTTGTTTTATTTCTAATAATTTATTAAATTCGTTAATGCTTCATCATACTTTTTAACTTTAGATAGGTTCTTTACGCAAGAATATTGTTTGTTTCTTTTTTAATGCTTTACTAAAATCTGTTAATGCTTCATCATACTTTCCTAACTTTTGATAAGTTTCCCCTCGTAATCTTAATGCAAGATAATTATTTGGTTCTAATTCTAATAATTTATTAAAATCTGTTAATGCTTCATTATACATTTCTAACTTTTGATAAGTTTCTCCTCGTAATCTTAATGCAAGAGCATTATTTGATTCTAATTTTAATAATTTATTAAAATTTATTAATGCTTCATTATAATTTTTTATCTTTTGATAAGTTTCTCCTTGTAATCTTAATGCAAGAGTATTGTTTGAATCTTTTTTCAATACTTTTTTAAAATCTGCTAATGCTTCATCATACATTTTTAACTTAGAATAGGTTTTTCCCAGTGACCTTAATGCAAGAGTATTTTTTGGTTCTTTTTTCAATGCCTCACCAAAATCCATTGATGCTTCATAATACATTTCTAACTTTAGGTAAGCTTCCCCTCGTAACCTTAATGCAAGAGCATTATTTAGTTCTATTTCCAATATTTCATTATACTTGACAATAATTTCTTTATGTAAATCTCGATTACTTGGTTCTAATTCTAATAATTTATTAAAATCTGTTAATGCTTCATTATACTTTTCTAACTTTTGATAAGTATCTCCTCGTAATCTTAACGCAAGATAATTATTTGGTTCTAATTCTAATAATTTATTAAAATCTGTTAATGCTTCATTATACATTTCTAATTTTTGATAAGTATTTCCTCGTAATCTTAACGCAAAATAATTATTTGGTTCTATTCCCAATATTTCACTATACTTGTAAATAGTTTCTTTATGCAAATCTCGATTATTTGGTTCTAATTCTAATAAGTTATTAAAATCTGTTAATGCTTTATTATACATTTTTAACTTTTGATAAGTTTCTCCTCGTTCTCTTAATGTAAGATAATTATTTGGTTTTATTTCTAATAATTTATTAAAATCTGTTATTGCTTCATTATACTTTTTTAACTTTAGATAGGTTTCCCCTCGTGACCTTAACGTAAGAGTATTTTTTGGTTCTTTTTTCAATACTTTACTAAAATCTATTGATGCTTCATTATACTTTTCTAACTTTAGATAAATTTCTCCTCGCGACCTCAATGAAAGAGTATTGTTTGGTTCTAATTCTAATAATTTATTAAAATCTGCTAATGCTTCATTATATATTTCTAACTTTTGATAAGTTTCTCCTCGTAATCTTAATGCATGATAATTATTTGGTCTTATTTCTAATAATTTATTAAAATCTGTTAATGCTTCAACATAATTTTTTAACTCTAGATAAGTTTCCCCTCGTGACCTTAACGTAAGAGTATTGTCTGGTTCCTTTTTCAGTGCTTTACTAAAATCTATTGATGCTTCATTATGATTTACTAACTTTTGATAAGTTTCTCCTCGTGACCTTAATGCAAGAGCATTGTTTGGTTCTAATTCTAATAATTTATTAAAATCTGCTAATGCTTCATTATACATTTCTAACTTTAGATAAGTTTTTCCTCGTAATCTTAATGCGAGAGTATTGTTTGGTTCCAATTTTAATAATTTATTAAAATCTGTTAATACTTTATTATACATTTCTAACTTTAGATAAGTTTCCCCTCGTAACCTTAATGCAAGAGCATTATTTGGTTCTATTTCCAATATTTCATTATACTCGTCAATAATTTCTTTCTGCAAATCTCGATTGTTTGGTTCTAATTCTGATAATTTATTAAAATCTGTTAATGCTTCATCGTACTTTTTTAACTTTTGATAATATTTTCCTCGTTCTCTTAATGTAAGATAATCATTTGGTTTTAATTCCAATATTTTAGTAAATCTTGTTATTATTTCATTATGCATTAATTCTATTGATTTTTTTAAATCTGTTAATGCTTTATTATATATTTTTAACTTTTGATAAGTTTCTCCTCGTAATTTTAATGTAAGATAATTATTTGGTTTTATTTCTAATAATTTATTAAAATCTGCTAATGCTTCAACATATTTTTTTAACTCTATATAGGTTTCCCCTCGTGAACTTAACGTAAGAGTATTGTTTGGTTCTTTTTTCAGTGCTTTACTAAAATCTATTAATGCTTCGTTATATTTTTCTAACTTTTTATAAGTTTCTCCTCGTAATCTTAACGCAAGAGCATTTTTTGGTTCTAATTCTAATAATTTATTAAAATCTTTTATTGCTTCATTATACATTTCTAACTTTAGATAAGTTTCTCCTCGTAATCGTAATGCAAAAGCATTTTTTGGTTTCATTTCTAATAATTTATTAAAATTCGCTAATGCTTCATCATACTTCTTTAACTCTAGATAGGTTTTCCCTCGTGAACTTAACGTAAGAATATTGTTTGGTTCTTTTTTCAGTGCTTTACTAAAATCTATTAATGCTTCATTATATTTTTCTAACTTTTGATAAGTTTCTCCTCGTAATCTTAACACAAGAGCATTGTTTGGTTCTAATTCTAATAATTTATTAAAATTTGTTATTGCTTCATTATACATTTTCTAACTTTAGATAAGTTTCTCCTCGTAATCTTAATGCATGATAATTATTTGGTTTTATTTCTAATAATTTATTAAAATCCGTTAATGCTTCAACATATTTTTTTAACTCTTGATAGGTTTCCCCTCGTGAACTTAACGCAAGAGTATTGTTTGGTTCTTTTTTCAATGCTTTACTAAAATCTATTGATGCTTCATTATAATTTCCTAACTTTTTATAAATTTCTCCTCGTAATCTCAATGCAAGAGCATTATTTAATTTTAACAGGGACATTTCACTACGCTAATAATAATTTTGCTTGAACAGGAATTTTAACTTTTTTTTTTTACAACAAATAAAAAATTAATAAATATTGCGCCAGTGAAACAAAAAATAAAATATGTAAATATTTATTTTAGGTTGTGCAAATTACATAATCAAAATTATCAAACTGCCACTTAGAATTAGTTTCGGATCATATTTTCATTTTTTATTATCACTTCAGAATTTGAAGCTTCTGTTTTGGTAAATCATTTATCTTAACATTGTCATTAATTAAATATACTGCTAATATTTTCTAATATCTATTACCTTTGTTTAAAGAAATCTTTTTTTCTTTTTCCACAAAATCAATTATAACAATGTTGCGGCATCAGAATATCAGGCAAATTTATTTTATTATAGATATTCTTAATTTATTTATTTAACATTTCTTTCTTTTACTCTTACAAAGCAAAATATATTTATATATTGAACCGACGGAAATTATTGAATCGGGAAGATTAATTTTTGGTTATTAACGCAAATGAAACTATCTTTCCATTTTCATTATCTTATTTATATGATTCGAAAAATATATATTTGTTTATAACTATAACTATCAAAATGGTTAATGTATTTTTTTTTTAGTCAATATAAATAAATCAAACTCAAAAATTAACTTCTCCCAGACCGGTTTATAAAAAATTTAGTTCATTCTAGAATCGATACTTTCAGCGAAATCCCAATCTTTGCTCACCAATCATGATATTCTAGCCGAGCCGTGACTGTGAAAACCGTTCAGTGACAAATAAATGTCCGTACTGGAGAAAATTTAAATTTTCTTACCAATAAAAAGATTCCATTAATAGAAAATGTCGTGTTTTATTGAAAAAAAAATAGAGCTAAAAATATAAATGCCAAATATACTTAATGTATTATATGCTATAATTAATTCATCAAATTTATTCACGGTAAAGAATTATTAAATACTAGAATATAAAATTAAAATGCACAAGATATTAACTAAGAATAATTAATTTAAACAATTTCGAAGTTATTCTAGAAGGAAATAAACCGTAATTCATTTTTCTTCATCTTCAAAACCGGTTCTATTGAGTCATACTTCCAATATAACCAATTTTTTTGAAACATCTGAAATCCCACCGCGTTAATATATTATTCCCTTTGTTGGATCTTTTAATATAAGGAAATGTAATATTTTAAAAATCAAATATATATAGTGTGTGTTGTGTTGTGTGAAAAAAATTACAAAATAATTCTACGAAAGTCACGATTTCAAAAATTCATTCATCGTTTGATTCCTTTTAATTGATCGTTTGTTTTGATTTTATAATATTTTTATATCCAAATAAGCATAAAGATAATTCCTTCCTTTTTTATTTAACTAATGAAATCGCTTCAGTTCTTGAGTAACGAGATATTGTATAAATTTCCTTTTCTTTGTTATAAATTGTACATCATCGAATCAATCATCATCGATCATCATCGATCATCATGCGAGAAAAGAAAGAGAACAATAAGAAAGAGAACAAGAAGCATATGAACGAGAACAAATAGAGGAGGGAAATGAAAAAGAACGTGTTAGGAGGGAACAAGAAGAACGTCAACAAAGAGAAGTATGTTTTTATACATTCCAAAAAATTTTTTGGTCATATTAGAATATTTGATATTATTATAGGCAGAAGAAGCAGAAGCAACTCAGGTATGTATCAGTTATATAAAACACATCCTTTTTAAATAAATTCTCCATAAATTCTTTAAGAATAGAAAGCCCTTGGGCGTACTCTTTTTAATTTCATTATATTACCTTAATCAATCTACTCTAATTTAATTCTAATTTAATCTAACTTCAATTTAATTTTAATTTTTTAAATAATTAGCCGAAGGTAATGAATTAAAATTAGAAGAAGAGACATTATTAAAGTTGATTGATGATGGATGGTAGCAAGGTACTACTGGAGATAATAGTACACGTAATGAAATATTCCTAGGGAAATTTAGAGAAAAGAATGTTGTGTTTATTATATTATATTTATTCATTGATCCAGTTATTTATATTAATAAATTATTTTTGAAAAATTATTTTTATAGCGAAATAATAAGTTGCTGGTTATAATGTGAATTAAAATTTTGATGAGGTACCAAATCACCTTCGTTTTAATACTCTACTTTTTTTTTAAAATATTTTCTTAACGTTGAGAATAGAATCATTAATTATCGGTTTATAATAAAAGTATGAGGTTGAACAACAAGAACATCACCAAGCCTTGTCTTTAGGCTTCATGTGATTACGTTGCGGGCCTAATGAGATTTCATTGAGGAAAAGCACATCTTACCGATATTGATTTTGTATCAAAATATTAGTGGCAAGGTACAGAAGAAGGTTTTTTGAAATCAATTCGTCCATACCAAAATGAATAAGTTCTGAGGTAGTTGCGTGTCTTACTCACAAGCTGATTAAACTTAGGTATCACGTTTGAACTTTTCATTTTCCGATGCATCAAAGGATTTTTGAAAAATATTTCGCATTCCTAAAAGAGTTTCTATCTCATCAATTAAACAAAATAACATTTATTTTACAGAAGCTGGAACTAAAACTTAACTAATACGAATCATGAAATATGATCCTTAATAATCGAAATCAGTATATATATTATTGGGAAAGGTGTGATCGAGAAGGATTTCCATTTAACAACGTCAAAAAGTCAAAAATAATTATTTATTTGAATGTTTTTTTTCTTTTGTTATTATTAAAAAAAATTTTCTCCTTTTCTTTATAGGTGATAAACATATAATGAACTATTTGTAAAAAATGATATTGGGAAGTTAATATAATTACTCAACATGTGAGAACTCATGCAGGAGGAAACACCATTTAAATTCCACAACCTGGATGTGATAAAACCTTTTCGATTTCTGGAGCACTTACCATACATTTACGAGTACATAAAGGTAATTTGTTTTTTCTTTTGGCAGATAAAAATACGTATAAATACTACTCAGAAGAAATTGTTAATAATAATTTAAAATTTCGTAGGCGAAAAACCATTTAAATTTAAATTCAAAGGTATATTAAATGGAACCATCAAATCTCACCAAACATGTAAGTTATTAATTTATTCTCTCTGCTTGTCATGCCTTGTCTTTTTTTTGAAAAAATACAGGACATATATATTCTATATTTATACTAATTTGATATTTTCTTTTATAATTATTTTAAAGATACACGTTCGTATCCATTTAAATGTCCGGTTGGAACTTGTAATAAAAAGTTCTCAAGATCGGATCTAATGGCTCACTTTTGTGTATTGGTAATATTTTATATTAATTTCCTTTCGTTATCTTATAATAATTGTATCAAGCAAATACCTGATATTGGAACAAAATGAGTAATAATAATAATAATAAAAAGGAAAATATTATTAAAACCAATCATAGCAATAAAAGATAAAATAATAATAATTACCCATATGAATTAAATGTTATCCATAAGTACAATAAAGAAATAATCACGTTAAACCAATTGTTTGTATTCCGGTAATGAGAAAAATGGAAGAGATCTTTCGAATAAAAAATAAAGTAATAAATAATTGGGATAAATAATAAAGAGTAACGATTCACCTCTTTTTTGAACTAAAATTTGAGTTATTAACCACCTTAATCCACTAATTATTGATGCCTCTAGAATCAACAAAAATTAAATCCAATTAAATTAAATTGGACTTCTCATCACCACTCCAATACTTATTATTGATATTATAAATACTAAAAAAATCATTCCGAATTGTTCCAATCTAAATATAAATGTGAATGTAAGAACCCAAACTGGTGTTGATTATTTTATCTATTTGATCATTAAATTGTTAATCATTATTAAATGAATTGAATTATCTGTAATTAAATTGAATATATAAAGAAGTGATTTAATCAATATATCCAGAGTGAAAGTAATTGAATTGAATTATCCAGAAGTGAAAGTAATTGAATTGAAAATATAAAGAAATGAAAGTAATTGAATTGAAATTGTCACAAAGTGAAAGAGTAATAATTATGATCATTAAAGTTAATCGTTGATAATAATAATAATAATAATTAATTTTTAATTTTCTTATCATGATATAAAACTCAAAGTAACAAACACAAGTGAAGCATTCGCCATACATATTTCAAAGGCTGCACCGGGAGCACATAGATATGAATTCCAGATTATCTTTCAAGATATTTAAGAAAGTTGAAAATATTACAGTCCTTAGAATCATAGGTGTGCACATAATTATCAAAAAAAGAAAGAGGATTACTGTTAGTAACATAATTTAATAGAATGATATGTCAGATAATTACAAATAAAAATAAATTGTTAAAGTGCCACAATATAATATTCTGGAAAGAGGGCCCAGACTGAGACACTAAGAGCCATGTAACGAGTCATAGCGATTTACCCACAGCACTCGAATCCAAACATCGGCCAAAGGGCTGAACCATATGGACGTAGGATATTACATTGTCGGTATACTGGAGTAGAGGCCCAGGCTGAGGCACTGAGAGCCATTACAAGCATGTAACGAGTCATAACGATTTACCTACAGCACTCTAATCCAAGCATCGGCCAAAGAGCTGAACCGTATGGGCGTAGGATACCGCCAACATTTATAACCATGCGAAAAAGTCACTTAACTGAATAGATGTTCATTAGAATAACGACACAAGAATAATAATAATTCGTCTGTTGTATTTAAAATATCTAATTCATTAAAATTAAAATAATTCGAAGACACAAGGCGCGTCAAATAATTACACGATGATCTAATCATTCTGATTTGTCACATGATCAGATTATGTATTACTTCAAACGTTTTAAAAATCAATTTTTATGATGAAATAAACAATTATTAATTTAATAACGATACAAAGATGTATAATACATGCGATAGAATTTACGTTGTCAATTGCACGTGAAATGTGTCGCAATTATCCCACGAAAGATTTAATCCGCTAGATCCTACCCTCCCAATTTCACTGAATAAATCGTAAATTTTCTGAGCTCTCTCTTTTCTCTTCGTAGTGAGGTTTCCATGGTAGGTATTCCAAAATGTTTGTGGAGCTAAACCATCTCTAGTTCCATGTAAAATTAAATTTATAGGTCGTCGGATAAGTAGTTGTTTCACGATCAATCCAAATAGAGATTTCTGTCACTAACTGAGCTTAACTTATTTATTAACTCTGCACGTTTTGGATTATTTTGAAATAATCATATCTATCCTCAAGCGCTTTACCAAAATCGTAGTAACGCTTAATCACAACTTGATTCTGCTCTTCAGCCTATTACAAGATATAAATCGTGTACGTTTCAATAGATAACTCCTCAATAAGTTTTCTTCGCTATATTGATTCCTTCTTCTCATCACTCTTTTTAACTTTTTTAGTGGACTGTTCAGTTGCCGGGAGCTTATTTGTTGAAACGTTTGACGAACGATGTAGCAAAATTTAATAAGGCCGTGGTAAAATTAATAAATATATTAACGAAACAGGTAAATTGTAACACTTGTGATTGGGCTGTTTTCTATGAATGAAAATATGTTTAATTTTTAATTATTTTTATCTTAGCATAAGAATTAAAAATTGAATTTTCATCATACTTGATAGGGTCAAATTATCATGCACCAAGTTAATCGAAGACTTATTGCTCGATCCTCCATGTTAACTTGCTTAGTCGAAAAAATTATCCTCGATCAAACACAAATCCCTCAATTATCGTGAAGTTTGTCACCACTATTTTTTGCTATCGTATAATACTCGCGTGCATACTCTCTAATAACGATACTTGCGGAGTAGATTAGACACTAAGGATATTTTATTGCACTTATTGCTCCCTGAATAATATGTTTTTCCGTTGGGTGAATTATGTGTGCACACTAAATGCTTGAAGGGAAATGATAAAATTTCTTTTCCACAATCGTAACATGGATCATGCTTCGGGACTTCCTTATCATTAATATTTCTTTAATGTTTTGTAAAAAAAATTTAGTGAAAATGTGTGAAAGTGCTTTTAGTTTGGGCTATCATTGATTTTAGTCATTTTGAATTACCCACCTTTTCACAACTTCGCACGTACCTATATATTTTTGTACATATTGTAACAACAGAAATCACTGACTAAGAATGGTATTCACATCGTTATTCCTCCCAAGGTTCTTTTTGTTATTGCACAATGTCCACGAAAAATGTGGTTTTTATGAACCTTCGATTGTGTAACCACATGATTTTTTTTTTACTGATCGTCACGTTCGATTAAGATCTAAAAAATAAATGTTTTATCATACTTTATCATACTTTTGCGAATGCTTTCCCTATCGATATTATCGATATTGTAAAAACAAACTTATTGAACATCAATCAAGGATGCTTTCAGGGCAAATAAGCTTATCAATTTCACTAGCGTTGATGCAGACAAGCTCAAATGGAAATTCTGACGGTCAGCTGGCTGAACTTATAGACCAAGACAAAACTGAACTTCTTGCAACGAGGAAGATTTAAAATACTTTCGACCATCCCTGCAGAGGAACATATTCATGTCATAGTTGAACTACCTGTGTCAACTGCCACCTCAGGCCGTGAGAAGGAGTTGCTTGATAAATTCGTCGCATTGTGGACATTGCTTAACAAGTCGGTGGGTCTATGGTGCGTATTCTTTCCTGATGGCCGTCAACAAAATTTATGATTATGAATACTTTATTAACCAAATCCTTGCATTGTAGACTTCAATGTTGTTAGCCCAAAACAGAAGGCATTCAAAATGGGTAGTGAATATTGAGCGCGCAACTCTTGACCATCGTCTGCGATATTCAGCTTCATGAATGATGATAATAGATATTCACCTAGAGATGATGTCTCATTCCGTGCAATGTTGCAGTCACTATTATTATCAAAAAAAAATAATAAGTTCACATTATTGATCGAGACTCCATCGAAACCATTCGATACGTGGACATTTCCAATGTATGCCAACTCTATGAACTCAGTGAGGATCCGAATCCATATTACATTTTTTTCATGCGGATATGTAGACCTAAGAAGTGAAAGTTTCAGACTGTTATTAGTCACCTAATTGTTAAGTTGAAACTTCGTTGAAAAATTACCCCCGTTAACATGGTTATGGAGGAGACGATGAAATTTATATATTCTTTCTGTTACCTGGTCAGTTCTACAATAATTTCAAAATAGTGAAAAAACTTGCCATGGATCAGAATGGACGAGGAAACTTCGGTTATGCAGTAGAATGTTATTCAACTAATGGGATCATTGATTTGGTTGGTTTAAAAGAGACAACTTCAGAAAGGATTTTGCACAAATAGAATCATTTTTAGCATTTCATAAATGAAATAGATGATGATTGTATGGGGAATTGTAACGGATGCGGAAAAATGGTACTTTATGTAATGTACACGAGACGAGGAGAAACAATTATCATTTAAGCTATCGGGGCCAATAATCATTATATACAATGATTAGAGGAGAAAGCACAGAAGCCAGTATATATTTCACAAAGTGAAGAGAGGGTAATAAAGAAGCATAGATCATTGAATCTTATAGAAAAATAGGAAAATTTTCATCATGTATTTTTGGATTAGTCACGAATGTAGATGTTATTCAATATATTTTAATACATAATAAAAAATAACTATTGATAAAAGATCACATTAAACATATTTTTTAAAAAAAAAGGTCTAGAATAAGGACACTCTTTTAAATAATAGATTATCTTACCAATATTAGTATAAGATGACAAGATTTGTCGTTTAAGGATATGACCAATTCCTTCCAATAACATTTTCCGTTGATCAAATAATGATTTCACCTTTTCAAGAGATGGAGCCGGTTTTTTCTCATTTAAAACTTTCCCATTTTTATATTTTTCGGGCTAAATTATTAAATCATTAAATTATATAAGAATATATAACCAATAATAATAATACTTACATTAGATCACAAAGTACAAATACTACGATGTCTGTGAATTTCTTTTTTTTTTTTTAAAAAAAAAGAATTAGTTGTGAAAACCTTGAAGAACGTTCACCATCATTAAGACTGTGGCTACTATGAGCTTTCAATTTGCTTGGTATTTATCCTATTCACCACTTTAACTCCGGAGCAAATAATCACGGTGATAAAAAGAAACCGAGAAGTACGTTACAACAGACAGAGTCTATTATGTCCATGATGAGCTTTCATTCTCAGGCATTTTACTCCAATTAGTGGCAACATTACTTTGGATACATAGATTCGACAATATTCTCATCAAAATTTTGCTTCTTAAAATTTCAAGAGATATTTCGAAGGACACATGAATAGCGATTCGTGTAACTTGCTTGCGTCAGGTATTGAAATATAAAAAAAAGAATGCCAAATTTGTATAATTTCTTCTTTAGGATTTGAAGTAACGTTTCAATTTCTATATTAGATAATGTATTAGGTTAGGTAAATCTTTCTTTGTGTGAAAAAGATACCTTTCTCGAATAACAAAAGAGTTTTGATTCGAATTGCAGAAAATCAAAAGATTCAAAAACTTGATGATAATACATTGGGAAATATTAAGCCAATTGTAAGGGGAAGAATTGGTGCAGTCAATCATTAATATGCTTGTTTTTTTGATGAAAATAGTGATAATTTTTATAAAGTATTCATGAATGAGGTAAATAAATTTTTGTTTACAATAATTAAGAATATTTTTGAGCCGAAATTAATTATAATTTCTTTTTAAATTTTTAGTTACAAAATATTAAATCAGTTAATTACTACAAAAATATTATTAAATATTATGGAGTCAGTATAGGTAAAATAAATTATTATTTAAATGTTATTTTCAGTTAAACAAAAAATATTAATATATATAATAACTGATAATAATACTATTTAGCAGAGAAATTCTATCTAGTCGCCAAAGGTGATAATTTAAGACGAAATAACTTATAAGATCTCGATTAGCTCAAGATATAACAAATGGTTTATTTTATATTCATGAAGAATATTGTTCATCGGGATTTATTAAGCATTATATAAGATGATTTTGTAAGTTTATAATCTATACAATTTCTTTAATAGCATTCAAAGAATGTTTCGGTTCATAAAGAAAATTATTAATTACATATTTAGGTTTGTCTAAACCATTAGATACCAATTCTAAGTCCTTTAAAGGGAGGAAGATGTGCATACTCAGATCCTGGATATTTACGAAATTCGATAATGTATAGGTTTATAGTTTGGAGTTCTTTTTTGGAGCTATCAAGTGGAAGACCCTTCATTTACCAAGTTTAGGAATATCTAATTGATTATTTCTGGTAAAAGAGAAGCACCCATTAATGGAATATCAGTGGATTATATCGAATGCACGGAAAGACAACGATCCGAATAAAAGATTAACTATTGAAGATATTTATGATTTTCTTGAAAATATTCAATTCGAAAACATATATTATAATTCTAACGAAAATAATCAATTAAATAAGTTTAAATCATTGGAATCTTACAGTAGAGATTCTATGTTAATTGAATCAAATAATTAAATTTCTTTCGGAACTTCAATTAATCAAGCAAATTAAAAATCGCAGGTATTTCTTTGATATTGATTAATTTTTTTTTAACAAATTATTTATTGTTATTTAATTATTTATTGACCATATAGAAATATTATTTAATTAAAAAATGTTCTATTGGTTCTATGAAACCCTGAATAATCATCAACTCTTTCTCTTAATTCTTGCGATCAAGAATGGCTCAATATTAAACTTCAAAAATATGGATATAATGTTTTTGAAAATCTTGAAGGTATTGGTGAAAGCATTCAAATGCTACACCAATGAATGGTAAAATAAAACGACATTAAAATCGCTCGTTTGAATTATCTGTTAATGAGGTAAATACTATTCCAATTAATATACTGTAAAATTTATTATAAATTGAATTTCACAAAAAGGTAAAAAAAATGTGATTAAATCTAATTAATTATATTTTGATATAGAAATATTTAAATGATGAAACATTACGTAATTATTTGAAATCAAATTTTAAAAAACTTGAATGACGCAACAATCAATTAATTCTTTTTTATAAATTATCACTTTTTTTCTAAAAACATTCCTATTTATATTCTTCTTTTTTTAAAAAGATTTTTTAATAAATTATTTAAATTATTAATATTTTTTTCTTTGTTTTCAATTAACATTTGCTCAACAATAAATTGAACATTTTCATTCATGGAGATATAGTAATTGTTTAAATTTAATTTTTTTTTTTATGAACAATTATTTTTTAATTCTAACATAATTCTTTTTTTAGAATTCGGAGAATATTCTTGTCCATAATAATACTATTGAGATCAGTAATTTTGGTATATCCAAACTTGTTATTATTGAATCTTTCGATTTATTTAATTATTTGGGAAATACTCTGATCCTATACTTAGGGAAAATTTATCAAAACTAAAGCATTTACATATAAAGTGTTGGAATTTTACTGTGGGGAATCACAAGTGGAAATTCATACGAATCATACGAATCGATTACAAAATGGATTAGAAAATTGGATTTTCAATAGATTATTGAATCACGGCTCGGATCAACGTCCAGATATTGAGAAAATTACGCGAGATCTTCAAAATGTCGTAAAATGATCATTAAAGTTAGTATTAAATAACCATTTTGACTCATAAGTTCATGTTGATTCAATACCGAATAATTAATTTTCAATCAATTAAATATACCTAAATAATTGGAATGAAACAGGAATTACAACTTAAACGTCAAAATGCAAAGGATCAACAGGAATTACGACAACTCAAAAGGAAAGAATACAAAACATCAGTCAGAATTACAAAAACTCGAACTCAAGAATGCAGAATTACAAGAAAGTATCAACAGAATAGGGTTGGCTCAAAATAACGAGAAGGGTACGGCTATTTTTTTGTTTGATACTTTTATTTGTCGGTCACGGGATATTTTATATGTAAAATTTTAGAAGATAATTTATTTTGACCAAAATACTGGTAAACGTGAAGATCAAATTGTCAAAATAATCTTTACTTTAGGTCGATGAATCGATCGCATTTTTTATATTTAAATCATTTTTTAATTACGTAACGCGAAATATTTTTTCATTTATTAAATAAAATATTTGATATCACTTTATTAGATAAAGTGGTAAAATTTTTCACATTTTTTTTTTCAATAATAATGAACATTTATAAATAATAAATCACGTGACAAATTTCAAAGATGCAAAGGTTACCGATAAACAAAGAACGTACTGAGATTGGATTAAAGCTTTTAACGACATCTCGAAAACTTTAATGCACGGATTCGAAACTAGCACTTCATTTATTAGTACGAGATTACGGATTGAGCACAAATTGGTACTGGCTTTGTGTTCATCCTATGTTTTGGACTCAGGAATAGATCCTCAGTCTTTCGGAGAGCGATATCAGCGGGAAAATAGTGGTCCTCTGCTTTCATCTTGTGATGTAATCTTTCGTCTTTGTACACAACTTTCACGGGCTCTGTTTTCTGTTAGATCATCTTCTGCTTTGGTACTGCAATAAATTGAGTCCCTTATTTGATCTGTGAGACTGTTTTTGTTATATATATTTTCTGACTTTCAATATAATGAGGCCAAATCTCAATTTGTCATTAAAATGTGGGAAGATATCGAAAAGTAAAACTTGGAAACAAATTATTTTCTATACACTTATGACGCAAAGAACCATTTTTTCTCTGCTTAATATATACTTTACCTTTACATTCAGATTAAAAATAGAAATGACTCAATCCTCAAATCCAAAGATGATGAATTGCGTAAATCCTAAGATGATGAATTGCGTATAGACTCACAACAAACATCTGGACCAAGATTATAAGATATGCGATATTTAAGAAACTTAAAGTATTCGGTTTTCAAAGGTAACAGCAATATTAGAAATATAGGTATTCGAGGAAGCTTTAAAATCTTTATAATTTTTCAGAAGAAACGTCGCTTCCGTGCATTCTTCGCGTTTTGGCTCTTTTTTTACGATAGTAGTGTTACTGTAGGTGGATCTTTAGTCAAAATTCGAAAAAAACCAGATTGACGGATTGTAAAATCCTAATTTTGGAACCTTTTCTTAGATTATATTAAAAATTTTATTGAAACTTAGTATTTTTATCGTAATATTTTAACTCAAAAAATCATTAAAAATATCACACATTGAATGAAGAAAAGGATTTCCTTGAGTTTTGCGGTTAAACGAATAACTTTTTAAAATTAGAACTTGAAAAACGAATTTAAAAGAGTTTGGAAGAAAATTTTTTAAAAAAAATCGGAGGCAGAAAATTTCGAATTTATGCGTTTAAAAAACGAAGTTGATCCAAACACAAATAATTATCGTACCCAGCCCATATAATGAAAGTTAAAAAAAATTATGGATAATATTTATTCTTATATTAAGCATGCAAGAATTAACCTGACCTACAACGACTGAGTCTATTGTGGCCACGATGAGCTTTCATTCTCGGGCATTTTATTCCAATTTAGTGGCAGCGTTACTTTTGAATACATAGAAAAGAAATATTTTCATCAAAATTTTCCTTAAAACTTCAAGACTATATTAGATAGGTCTCTCTTTGTGTGACTTTGGTTTGTTAGTGGTCTAAAAAAATCGGCTCGGCTAAGCTTATAGACTTAGCCGGATTAGTCGTCTAAAGCTAAAATTTCTTAATAGAAACAAAATTTGGTATGTTTATTTTTCGATACTTTAAGTAACGTGCGCAACTAATTGATTATCAACTCATATATTTTGTTTAAAGCTTTTAATGTAACCGTTCGGTTCGGTTCTAATGTTGAACTGAAACCGAATCAAAATTTAAGAACTGGTTCGGTTTGGAACCGAAACTAAAAAATACCAATCCGAAACCGAACCAGAACTGAACCGAACTGAACCGTTTGCCCCAGTTCAGAAATGGTTTTTTTTTTTGTCAGAGTTTTTACTTAATCAAAAATATGGAGTATTAGGGATGGGGGTTAATTAACCATGGTATAATAACCCTGGTATAATAACGGTATAATATAAATTATCCAATCAAAATGCATGATTATTATATCCAAAATTTAGATGCCGAAACTTCATTTTTTTTTTATTAAACTCAATGTCTTGCGAGTTTCCTTTCTAATTTGATGAAAGTGTAGCACCTCAGCAAATGAAATAATTACATCTGAATTATAAAACTTTATCCTAAAAAGTAATTATAATGGGAAAAAGAAAAGGTTCAGTATGGAAACATTGAACAATACTTGTAGAAGAAGATAATGAAAATAATGAAAGTAATAAACCACATCCTCGTGTAAAATGTAATTACTGTTCTAAAATTTTTGATCGTGGGATTGCTACTCGGATGTAAGTTCACCTTGATAAAGATTGTACTAGAGCACCTGATAATGCAAAATCGAAACAAAAGGCAAATACATTTTTTAATAATGAACAATCAAATACTGAGATTAATACATCTGTATCTACAATTAATCATTCTCAAAAGAAGAGAAGAATAACAACTATAATAGACAATTTTATTGATTGAGTATCTGGAGAAGAACAAGAAAAACTTGAATTTATGCTTGCAAAAATAATATTTGCAGGAGGAATACCTTTTACTTTTGTTGAAAATTCATGTTCTATCAATTTTATGCAACATATTCGTCCATCCTTCAAAATACCCAATAGAAGAAAACTTGCATCTGATTTATTAGACAAAGTTTTTGATGAAGTAAATGAAGAATCTGACAAAGAAATTTTATCAGCACAGAATTTATGTATGGTTTCAGATGGCTGGTCAAATATTAATCAAGAATCTGTACAAAATTTTATAATTTATACCCCCAAACCATTTTTTTTGATGCTACTTATTCAGGAGAAGAATCACATACAGCTGATTGGTTTGCAAGTGAAATAATTAAACAAATGGAAATTATTGATATTAAAAAGTTTTCAGCTGTAATCACAGATACAGCTAGTGTAATAAAAGCAGCATGGCGAATTATAGAACAGAAATATCCAAATATAATTTGTTTTGGTTGTATTTCTCATATTATGAATCTTTTATATATAAAATTCATGAAATGAAATTAATAGTAGATGATGCAAAAGATATTACCAAATATTTTAAGTCTCACACACAATCAATGGAAAAATTTAAACGTATTCAATGTGAAAATTATGGTAAAGAAATTTCATTAACTTTACCAGTTCTCACACGATGGGGTATGCATCTTAAATTTTTTCAATCATTACAAGTATCAAGAATTGCAATAGAACAAACATTAATGGATTCTATTATTATTATCATCATTATTATTATAGCTTGAGAAAATTGATTAACTCTTAAGATTATTGAGGCAATCTTCCGCCATTAGCAATAAATGCTAAATCATCTTGTTTAACTCGACCTGAATGTCAAGATGAATGCAAAATGAATTGTGAACTTTGTTGATGACGATGTCTTGAATGTATTTGATCTTATAATACTATTATTTTTAATATGATTGGATGTGGTTCATAAAGATGAATCGTCGTTGTGGTTGTGGTCCAGTATTAACAACTGATAGAGTATTATATTGAGATTGAGGAGGTGATTATTGCCGCAAGAATGACTGTTGCTGCTGCCGTTGCTGTTGTTGCTGCCATAGTAATAATTGCTGTTGATAATTGCTGTTGATAATTGCTGACTTGAATTACTTGGTGACCCCAGGACCTTGAAAATTCGCAATAGTGGGAGTTGTTGAAAGGTTATCTTTTAATTTGTTGTTGTTGTGATGAAATTGATAATCTGAAGATATTTAACTTTTTAAATCTTCAAGATCCGATACAAATTGTTGTTGTCGAGTTTTAAATTGTTTTGCGATGATGATAATGCAGAAGTAGAAATAGTATTTGATAAGGTCGTTATTATGCATCGCTAGTTGAGGCTTATCAGTTATTTTTATTATATTCTTTGTCATTTTTGACGTGTCATCATTACTGAGAGGAGGAGATGATAAAGTCTTATTTGAAATATTATTATTATTGTTATAGTTATTTGTAATATTATCATTCATCATTAGTAATGTCATCACGTTGTTGTTGTTATTCATTATTAATCTCATCCATTTTCTTCATATTTTCCCAAACTTTTTCTACAATATTGCCTTTTTCTGTTGTTGTCGTTTGTACTTCTAAACATTCGAACCGATTGAAAGTAATTGAGGATTTCTTGGATCAAGAGGTTCTTCTATTTCTTCATCAGGAGTTTTAGGAAGTGCATCATTTTTAATCATCAACATCATATTAGAAGTCGTTGAATCAAATGTATTAACATATAAAGAAGCTTTTCCCGATATTTTGGTATGATAAAATGATACTTCGTCACCTCCTTTTGTTCTATTATTTTTATTATTATAGCTATTATTCACTGATGGCTGATGAATTGGTTGCTGAATTAATTGTGGATCTTGATATTGTTGATTTTGATAATGTTTATGATAATAATTTCGAAATGAAATATGATGTACATTTTCTAAAATTTTCGTTGCCGATCATTTCGATCAACAAACGTCTACTATATTTCACTCCATTTTCTGATGGTCCCACAAAAATTCACATAAACCGGTGGATTTAAATATAAATATAGAATAATGTCATTATTACAATGATATATTTGTGTGGATACAAGTAAAGTAAATATAAATAGTATATAAATAAAGTGTGCCTAGAATATCTAATCTTTGATGAATATTGAATATCTTTTCTACATTACAGTTCTCCAATGAAACACGAATTCGTTCACAAGGCTAAACATTTATATAAAATTAAATAAATTCATTTAATCAAATGCACACGTAATTAAATGCGCAAAAGATTTGTTACCACATCATCAGCTACGCATATAATTGATATAGATTCGCATAATTCCATAAAAATCTCTTTTAAAAAATATTGAAACCTTTTAATGATCAAATAGTAAATTAATATAAAAATGAATCCAACTACAAACAAATATAACAATAAATATATGCCTTTCCAATCATAATTCCATTTTTAAGGGGTATCCGCTCATCTTTAATCATATATTCCTGATTTATTCAACGTTATTTTTATAATAAATGTATGTGATAAAAAACGATTATTTTTTACCTAGAAATTTGAGTTTTCTCTAATTTTAAATTAAGTTAATAAAATATAAATAATAGAATATAAGTAATAATAATAAAATTTATATGATGCGAAATAAGATATTATAAATAAAATATTTTTAATTCTTCCCAATTCACTATTCCTTTTTGTAATAATCCTGTAACCTGACCATACTTTTCTTTTGCCTAAATATTTTATAATAAATGTTTTATAATAATTATTAATAAATAATTTATAAGATTCAATCTAATATTTACTTATTTTATTTGAGCCATAAGAGTTGTCTGCTTATCTCTGATACTTCTTTTTACAATTACTTGTCACTTTATATTTTTTGGTAATTACAAAATACATATTTGTGTGGGGATTTTTTTTTGTATGAATGAGTTTGAAAAATAAAAAATAAAAAATAAAAAAATAAAAATAATGAAAATAAAATAAAAAAAAAATAAAAAATAAAAAATAAAAATAAAAATAAAAAATAAAAAATAAAAATAAAAAAATACCTTAACTCTCTTTTTATCTTATTGCATCTAATCTTGTCTCAAAAGCATTATGTAATGTCCTTTATATTCATCATATAATTATATTCTATATTAAATTTGTTAAAAAAATATATTTTATAAATGTGTATGTAAATAATTAATAAGATCAATCTCATCTTTTCCTATTGAAATATTTTATAATAATAATATTTTTATTTTTGTTAAAAAATTTGTAATATTAAGAATTACAAAATAAAAAATCATTTAAAATTTAGAGCAACTATATAATGGAATTTAATAAACCTTCCATGGAATATAGCTTAAACTTCACATGTAAGTTCAAACGAGTGCGAAACTAGCTTCTTCTTTACCCTGATATAAATATATATAATTTATGCATAAATAATTTAATGATTAAAGTAATTGCGAATTAGATATAAATTATAGAATACAAAGTGGAAATTAACCCAAAAATTATTGGCAAATATTTCGGATATATACTCTCTGACACTATTTTTTTTTAAATTGATAATCTATCTATAACATACTTTTAATCCATAAAATTGAATAATCTACCTGAATATCTATACCATTTTGAGATAAAATTTTACTGGTTCTTTACAATGTCGCCTGATAAAAGTACTCACCGTGTAACAGATGGAAATGAATTCCGAAATCCTTTTATACGACGATTTTGAAAATTAAATAATAAAAAAATTAACATCAAAAATTATAATTTTGGCAATAATAAAGATAAAAGGAACAAAAAAACTTTTATATAAAATTAAATTATATTATAGATTGTGTAAACAAATAAAAAATTATCAACTTTATTTCAGTAGTCAAAGGAGAAACTTGTCAAAAGTAATAAAATAAGATAAAGCATTAATGTATTTTAATAAATTATTAGGAAAAGAACCAAGTAATACTCTTGCATTAAGACTGCGAGAAGAAACTTCTCTATTGTTAGAAAAGTATAATGAAGCATTAAAAGATTTTAATAATTTATCGGGACTAGAACTAAATAATACTCTTGCATTAAGACTACGAGGAGAAACTTATCAAAAGTTAGGAAAGTATAATGAAGCATTAAAAGATTTTAATAATTTATTGGGACTAG
>CAJVPK010000463.1:0-31709 GCA_910592015.1 Diversispora eburnea | reverse complement strand
AGAGCCCAGGTGGATATTTTGGAAGATCTATCGTGCCATTATTTCCGATATTGGAGGTATTTGAACAAGGACGTGAATGAGTACTAGGGGGAGCAATAGTTTTGATTTTTTTAATCCTTTCTTTAAGTTTATTGGCTTGTTGAAGATACTCGATAACGATCGAGGGTGAAACCAAATGCAATTTACTAATAGAATTTTTTTTCTTTATTAATAACCTTTCCAATAAGTATTGGATGTCTGTTTTGATTGAATCTACAGTATATATTTCGGATTATTCGTACTTAATAATTGTTGCGCTTCGATAAAATCGATCAGATAGATGATCCAATCTTCAAAATCGTCACCATTCAATAAATTTGAAAGTCGAAACACCTTAAAAACGTCAACTCCATATCATCATATCATTAATTTCTTTTAATTCAATATTTGTAATTTCTGCCCAAATTTTATTTGAATATCGATGATCGTCGTTATGATATTTATCAGCAAAATATCAATGCGATCAAAAAGGTTTTTACGAGACCAAAATCGATAGCATTTTGGGTAATCAAGTATTTTTCGAAATACTTGGTTGAAATGATCACTGTAGAGAGAAAAGGTTCAATTAATTAATATTACAAGAATTTTTTTATGATTTATTTTCAAATTAGTGCGATAAACTCTTATCCTACCCTCTCATTAAATGAATGGTTGGTAGTCTATCACGTGACTGAACCCAAATTTTAGCCAATGGGATTTCATATGCGTTTTAATTTGATAATTCAGTATAAATTGGGAGAACTTCTGCTACAAAGTATTTATTAAGATTGTCATAATCAGTAGAAGTTAAACTAAATTCATGTGCCCTCCGTAATGAAGAAACCACGTCAGCCATAAATTCACCTAATTCCTTAGGACCTGAACTGAGTGTTTGAACTTTTGAACTTTCGTTGGGGTTTTGACTAAAAGAACCCATTCTTAGGGCATCATAAAATATTTGATTTATCGGTCCAGACATGACAAAGACGTGTAAACGAATCAAAAAAAATTGAGCACCGGCGGACAAATAATAAAACATCGGGGTATCACAAAAATTATCTATGACGATTAAATGAAGTATCCTTTTTTGGAACACGATTGTTTTTTTTAAGACTAGGCATGCAGCAAAACGATGAAATATTTACAAATATTTACGTTCTACTATATGCAAAACTGAACCAGTTTGAAAAAAAATTATCTAGAGTTCCTATTTGTGGAATATAACCCATTTTTAAATTATTCAATATTATGATTGAAAATACACGGAAAAGATAAATACAGATTCAACTTTAAGAAATGTTATTCGCTAATATATAAAGAATTTATTTACGTTATTGAGTCGTAAAAATTAATAATCTTATCAAATAATTCTGTGCTAAAATAACGTCTCGACTTTCTATAGCCTCTCGGGCGAATGATCAGTAAATGTTTTAAGTGTGATTAATTTCAGATATTGGATTTGTTGGGTTTTTAGGCTTTCCAACCATCTTGAAAGAATTGCATTTCATTACTAATAAGATAATAATTCATGATATCCTCCTTTGTAATATATTGACGAAATCGTTTAAGTAAATGTCTTGTTGGTACTCTAGCGGCAATGTAAGATGATTCTCCAAAGGGTTATGTGTTCGTTCATTTTTGAGTTTAAAATGAAAAAGCAAAATCAAGATTATCCAAAGTTAGTGATCCAAAGACAATGGCATTACGGAAAATAATTTTTATTAAGGGAACTTAATTAAACCTTAAAATAAAAGGAAGTTCATTGTCTTTTGAATTTTCAAATTTCAAAAAATTATATTGAAAATAAATTTTTGTATACAATTGAGAAAAGTTGCCCCGAAATCCATTATATAAATCATTTCCGTTTCTGGCGAATGTTCAACTTTTTTTACTTGATAGATTTTCGATAAGGTTCAATCCTAATTAATGATTCAGTTGTTTAATATTTTATTTATTATAATTCTCTGCCGTTGCAGTTTCTTGCTCCGTTGTTTCTTGTTCTGTCGTTATTTGTTCTGTTGTATGGATACCGACGAAGATGATAATTTCAACAAAAAATTCCGGTTTGACTATTATTATTGTTTATTATGGAAAAAAAAGGATTGGCAAAAATCTTTACTTTGAGAATATTCTTTATAGAAAGGCACAAAATTATTATTGGACGAATTTTTTTTCTTATAGCAAATATTTATTTCTTTGATTATGCATAATTTGTTTATTTTTTTTTAAAAAAAAATTGTTTAAAAGGTAAACTAAATAAAGTTAAAGTTTAGGTTTGACAGTAATGTTATGACATATATCCCATTTTAATTATACAAAAAAAAAGTAACGTTTTTTGTATATTCCAAACTGAAAAAAGGAACATTAATGAAATTATCAAACTATAACATTTATGGGACCCTATAGTAGATTTACAAATAGACCACCCAATTTAACAAGGTGGCGGTTAACAAAGATCCATTCACGTTCACTGAGAGATATTACACTTACAGCTTCTTCAGATGGATATCAAAATTTTCAAACGAATAGAATTCAAACAGTTGGAAAAAATGTTACGAGCCTTCTTCAGTTTATTCATGATGACAAAATCACCAAAATATTTAAATAATTTTTTTTTTGTTTCTCAAAACATTCTTTACATAGAGATGATAAATTTTGGTCAAACTTTATTGAGGTTTACATTGAAATAACCTTCTCTTCTTTATCAATTCTAATACAATATTAAAAAAAAAAAAACTGAACATTTACTTGATTCTGATTTTTATTTTGATATATATATATGAAGAAAATGCATTGACCCAGATAATTTAAATTATTGTTTATTTTCATGTCATACAACTGTTATAAATTTATTTAAAATCTTAATATTCTCATGGTTTTGAGTCCTCTCTTCTAAATAAATCCTTGTCCCCTGAAACTAAAAATTCTGCCTTTACAAATATGTATAAACTTTTTTTTTTAATTAAATTCTATTCTTGTTATTCCCGTTATATTATCTATTTTTAATTTTTGACATCTATAAAATATCTTTTAAATAACAAAAATTTCTTCCCTTTACTCTTTACATCTCTCAACATAGTATATTTCTATCAATTTTTGTATTCTCAAGATTTTATCTAAATGTAACACTATACTGACATCTACCATTTTTATGGTGTGATTAAAAAAATATAATATTAATGGATAACAAACATGACATGTCAGCGGTCCAGTTATTCAGTTAAGCGGTTAGATCAAGACCCCGAACATATATAAGCATATATGTAATAAATGTTTAATAAAAAATGTCGCAATGAACAGAAATATGTATTACAAACATTATATGTATAAATCATATTATTTATTCGATACGATTACATAACATAAATAAATAATTATAACATAAAATAAGCCAAAAGCGGTATTTATATTATTATAGTTTAAAACCTCATTTTATAACTGATTAATACAATAATTAAAATAGCGCGGAACTTGATATTTTTTAAGAAAAATCATGCATAATCATAAACATAATCTTTATAATTAATCTGATTGTTGATTTTTGTTTATATTTATTATATAGAAATATTTATTTTTATATATTTATATTTTATATATTTTTTATTGTATATATTTGTTTATAAATAAAAAATATATCGTTCGTTCCAACAACAACTACTTTTTTTCTTCTTATCGTTAATTTTTAATCATTGTTTCTTTTAAAAACAAAACTTGAGATCAAAACTTTTGATTATAAAATTTCATCTTTTATAGCTATTAAAAAAAAACATGGCAAATTCAATCGTACCAATTTTAGAAAGACAACAAATTCTTCAAAATTTAATTGAGGAACATGTCATGACTCATTTAGATAATTATCTCTTACTTCGTTCACAACGCAAAACAATATCATCACCACCTTACGCTGTGTTATCAGCTACCTCGAACAATATATCGTCAAACAGCAACAATGCATCAAACATATCAAATACAGCAAAAGTATCAAATACATCAAATACAGCACAAATATCAAATATATCAAACATATCAAACATATCAAAAACATCAAACATATCAAACGTGTCAAATAACACATTATCAAACAATAACAACAACAACAATAATAATAACGTGCCCATTACTCCAATAAATTCTTCATTCATATACTTTAATGATTTAAATCCTTTAATTCCTTATGATCCATCATATTCTAATAATTTTATAGGACCTTCAACAAATTACAACAACAATAATAATAATTATATAAATCCATCAAACCTTATAAATTTCAATAACAATTATATAAATCCTTCAAATAATATTTTATATGTTGATAATAATTCAAATTTAGTAAATTTTAATAATTTCAACAATTCCTCAAATCTTATAAATTTCAACAACAATAATCGTATAATTCCTTGTATAAATCCTTCAAATAATAATAATAATATTTCAAATGTTGTATATTTCGATAGTAATTCAAATCTAGTAAATTTGAATAATAATTTCAATAATAATTTCAATAATAATTTCAATAATAATTTCAATAATAATTTCAATAATAATTTCAATAATCACCACCACAACATAAATTCAATAAATTCATCAAACCTTGTATATTTGAACAACAACAACAACAACAACAACAACAACAATAATAATTTTCCATCAAATTTTGTAAATTCCAACAATTCCACAAATATTATATATTACGATCCTTCCACAAATATTATATATTATGATCCATCATATGGTTTATATTTCGATCCAAATCTTTCAAACACCAATAACATCTACAACACCAACAATATTAGCAATATCAACAATATCAACAATAACATAATGGGTGTCAATTATAATAATATCAGGAGTGTTAATAATAATAATAATAAAATTTTACCAGATCTCTCACAAGAATGTCCATCACCGAAACGAGTATTAAATCAAAAATTATCTGAATTAATAGATCAAGAAGAATCATTTACGCGAGATATGAATATAACAGAAATTGATATATCAATGATTTCAATTAGTCGAGAAATATTTAATCCCGACACGATACATCATTTCACTGATACCTTAAGTATAAGTTTAGACATTATAATATTATGTGATTATATAAAGAAATTACCTCAATCTAAGGATTATAGAATTGAACGGGTTAAAGAATTTAAAATGGCAGTCGGGTACTTTTGGGCTAAAAAATATGAGATCATAAATCCTGATGCGAAAGACTTTACTTGGATGTAAGTCGATTTTCTCTTGATATCGCTCTTTATATATATCACTCTTTTTTTTATATCTCTTTATATATATATATCTCTTTATATCTCTTTCTCTTTATATATATCTCTCTCTTTATATCTCTCTTTATATATCTATCTTTTATATCTCTTTTTGGTTTAAAAATATATATATATTTAGGATTTATTTTATTACTTTAATAGAATTTCGGGTGTAATAAAAAATGATAAGATTAATTTGTCATGTTTACCTTCAACACCAACGACAACAACGGTAACAACAACGTTAGTAGCTTATTTTTGTTACATCTATATAGTATCTTGTTTTATCATTATAATAATAATATGATACTAATAAATAATAATAATGATGATGATAATAGAGATGATGAAAAACGGCAAGAAAATTCATCAGTGTTGACGCTGACGTCATCACCGAATTCTAAAAAAAAAGATCCATCTTCTATGTAATTAATTAATTATTTTTTATTTATTTCCTTTGCTTTAAAATATTTTAAAATATTTACAAATTTTTAATTATTTCTTATTATTATTAATAGTTATATACCTTATGTCACATCACCTCACACAGTGGAAGAAACTAATGACACACTTCGAAAATGTAGAAAAATTTTGGAAAGGAAATTATTAGAATTTTTAAAACCTAATGAAACAAAATCAAATTGGTATAGTCTTTATTATATTTATTTATTATTATATTATAATTATATTATTTGTATTTACAATTATATCATTAATATTAATATTATTATATTATTAATATTATTATATTATTATATTATTAATATTATTATATTATTAATATTATTCTATCATTCTATTATTATATATATTAATATAATTTATAGTTTACAAAAATCCAAAATTCCAATTCCTAAGGAATTAAGTCAATTTTCATTTACAATTTATAATCGAGAAGAAAGTACTCTTAGTAATCTTTCTGATGACTTTTCACCTCCAAGTTTTTCAAACGTTTCATCACCTACAATTACTTCACAAAGTAATGATTATGATGATAATAATAACAACAACAACAACAACGACAACAAAAATAAAAATAAGGATAATAAAAATAATAATGATGACATCAACAATAATGATATCAACAATGATGACATCAACAATAATGATAACATTGACAATAAAATAAATGTTAATGATAAAATGTTAAATTCATGTATTTCACGGGATGTAAGTCAAATTCTTGGTAGAGAAAATAGTTGTATGAGCAGTTATATGAGTACTGATGATTTTTTTAATGAATTTATTAATTTTAGTAATGATAACTTTAATAATAATATTAATAGTAACATTACTAATAATAATATTAATAGTAACATTACTAATAATAATATCAATAGTAATCTTATTATTAATAATAATAATATCAAGAGTAATAATATCAATAGTAATAATAATATTAATAGTAATAATATTAATAATATTAATATTAATAGTAATAATATTAATAATAATATTAATAATATTAGTAATAATAATAATAATAATAATAATAATAGTGTTAATGATGGTCAGCAACAATTTACGAGAGGTTTTAGTATCCTTACTGGAGAACGATTAGAACATTTACAATTGACATCACCACAATTCATTCATAATAATTATACGGGAGGAGGAGGAGCACCATCAAGAATTAATTATATTAATTATACTCCAACTCCAATTCAAACTCAAACTCAGACTTTGGTGATAAGAAGAAATAATTCGATGATGGGAGGTGGATATTTGACTCATTTACCTGGATCATTTATAGAATATAATAATAATAATAATCATCATCATCATCACTTGAATAATCAAAATCCGAATTTGGGTGGTGGGAGATTTTATTAATTACTCTTTTTTTTTTTTTTACGGAATAATATAAAGGGCTCAAAGAATAAGAACAACGTGATTAGGTAAAAAAAATTATTATAATAAAAAGAATATTATTACTTTGCTTTTATTGAAAGAAAAATTTTTTTATGAATCATGTGATTCTAATTTGAATGATTTTTGATTATCCAAATAAAATGTGAAATAAAAAAAACCAAAAAAGAAAGATAACTTTAAAAACATAAAATCTTTACACTTATAACGGTAATATATGCTATTGTTATTATTATTATTATTATTATTATTATTATAATTATAAAAAAAAATCACGCAAGAAAATCCAAGACACATCTAAATATTATTTTCTATTTTTTATGTGTGTAATTTTCTTGCAATAATAATAGTAAAATATCTCTGCTGTTTGAGGCGCTTCAATTTTTTATTTATTTATTTTATGTGTTGAAGCGTTATAGGTATGCGAGAGAACAACTTTATATAATAATAAAGATGATAATTTAAAAGACAATAAAGATAATGTTATAATAAGTATATTAATTTTTCTTTTTATTCTAAATAGGACCTTTAAATATTTAAACTTGAATTTGAATATTTTAAATAAAAGAATAAATATTTCATAAAAAAATAAATAAATTAAATTAAATTAAATTAATTATATATAATTATATAATTCAAAACAAATAAAGAAAGTAAGAAAGAAAAAAAAAAAATAAACAATGAAAGTAGTAGCATTAATAAGTGGTGGAAAAGATAGTTGTTATAATATATTACATTGTATAGCAAATAATCATCAAATTATTGCTTTAGCTAATTTAAAACCATGTTCTAGTTCTAAAGAAGGTTTGTTAATTACTTATATATTACATTTATATTTATATATCGATTTTTTAGATTTCATTATTACTCATTATTATTATTCATATATTATTATTATTATTATTATTATTCATATATTATTATTACTATTCAATATAAAAAATACATATAATATAAATATAGATGAAATAGATAGTTATTTATATCAAACAGTTGGACATGAAGCAATTAAATATTATTCAGAATGTATGAATTTACCTTTATATCGACAAGAAATATCTGGAAATTCATTGATTCAAACTTCCGATTATAAAGAGACATCAGGTGATGAAACTGAAGATTTATTTAATTTGTTAAAAAATGTTAAGGTTGGTATATGTATATATATTATCTAATTTAAATAAGTTAAATTAAATAAAAAAGTGTTGAAAATAATAATATTTACATTATAGGAAAATCATCCTGAAATAAAAGGAGTTTCTGTTGGAGCTATATTATCAAATTATCAACGCATTCGTGTGGAACATGTGTAAGTCTATTATTATTATTATTGTTGTTATTGGTTTCTTAAATTTTTTTTATTTTCTAATATAAATTTTTTCACTTTCAAAAAAAAATTATCAAGTTGTAATCGTCTTGGACTTGTTTCACTTGCTTATCTTTGGAGAAGAAATCAAAAAGAATTATTAAGTGAAATGATAAATTCTGGAATTAATGCTATATTGATTAAAATTGCTGCCATTGGTAATTTTTTATATTCTATTATATTATTATATTTTATTATATTATATTATATATAAGATTTTATAATATTTATAATATTTTTTATAGGTCTTGAAATAAAACATTTAGGAAAATCAATTGAAGAAATGTACCCACATTTGTGTAATCTTGTGAGTTCCTGAAATTATTTTGTTATTATTTATTATTACTATTATTCTTAATTATTATCATTTATCATCATCATCATCATTATTATTTATATTTACTTTTTTTTTGATTACTTTTATTTTAGAATGAAAAATATAATGTTAACATTTGTGGTGAAGGTGGTGAATATGAGACATTTGTATTGGATTGTCCATTATTTGTAAAAAGAATTGTAGTGTAAGTGTTCTATTCTATTTATTTATTTCTTTCTTTCTAATTGAATTTCTCGTTATTCTTTTTTTTCAATACTTCTTTTTTAATTAATTACTTTCTTTCTTCCATCTTATCATCTCCTCATTTTTATTTCTATATTTACCAGAAAAGAAACTGAAACTATAATACATTCTGATGATGCATTTGCCAAAGTAGCTTATCTTCATTTAAAGAAATTGATGTTAGAAGATAAACCAAAGAATGAAATTATAATGATGAATAATCCTATTAATATTAATATGATTAAAATACCATCATGGGAAGATGATGTTAAAGATTTTATTGATGCAGGAAAAAATTGGGTAAGTTTACTATTTTATTATTATATTATATTTATTATTATAATTATTACTATTCTCATTATTTATAATGTTATGTTTATTATTATTATTACTACCTTTATTATAATAATGTTATATTATTTATTATTATTATTATTATTATACATGAATGGAACAATACTGAAATTTAATAATTCTATTATTATCAGATAAATGAAAATGAATTTAAAAGTTCTATATTTCCAATTATAATTGATTATTTTCCAAAAGAAGAAAAAATTTTTAATGGTAATCTTTTGATATATTTATAATTTACATGAATAATTGTATTATGATATTTTTAAAATATGTGATAATATTAAATCTTTGTTTTTTTTGAAATAATATAATAAATAGATAATTATATGATTTATTCCAATCCACCTTACTTTAGTATTTCTGGAATAACTGCATATTATAAAGATTATTCCCAAGAACAACAATTACCTTTTGATTCAATTGAAGAAGAAACTAATATGTGCATGTTAAACATTCAAGGTATATATATATATCATCAATAACAATAATAATAAATTATTTTCTTTAATTTATTATATATATATATATATATATATATTACATGTATATAGAAAAATTACATGAACTAAATTTAGATTGGTCAGATGTAATGAATATGAATGTATTTATAAAGAATATGAATGATTTTGTAAAGATGAATAATGTTTATAAAACATTTTTTGATATCAATCCACCTGCTAGGTAAGATTTGATTTATAATTATTTATTTATTTTATTTATAATTATAATTATAATTGTATTATAATTATTTATTCTTTATTTTTATTTCTCAAAGAGCATGTGTTGGAAGTAATTTACCATCACCTATAAGAATTCAAATTGATTTAATTGCCATAAAATCTTCTTCATTATTATTATTACCTTTGGATGATGATAATAATGAAAATAAAGGAATTATAAAAAAAAATAATTTTAACAAACCAATGGAAACTATGCATGTTCAAAGTATATCATATTGGGCACCTGCAAATATTGGACCTTATTCTCAAACTAAAATTGTAAGTTTTAAAAAAATAATTACTTAAATTTTATATTTATTATTTTTATTAAAACTTTATTTTAATTATTAACATTATTAATATTATTAACATTATTATTTATGTGTATATGCAGTTAAATAATCATGTTTATATAGCAGGGCAAATAGGATTAATTCCATCATCATTGGAATTTCCAATTCCATTAAATATTTTATCACAAACAGTAATTTCATTAAGAAATTTGAAAAATGTTATTAATGCATCATTACCAAATAATAATAATAATAACAACAATAATAACATTGCATTATGCATTTGTTTTGTAAATGATGAAAAATATTTTGAATTTGTTAGAAAATCTTGGATCTGGTTTTATTCTAATAGTTATAATAATAATAATGATGATAATAATAATAATAGTTATAATAACAATATACCAGTTCTTTATATTGCTGTACCTGCACTTCCTAAATGGGGTAAAATAGAATGGCAAGTTTTAATTCATGATTGTAAAAACAATGATTGTGATAATAAGGATAATATTTCTAAAGAACCTTTAATTTATGAAGGTAAGCTTTTTGCACCTTTTCTTTTTATTTTAATTATATATATATTTAATATTAATTATAGAATAATAATTATTAAATTTATCTTTATTTTTTTATAAAGATGAATTGGTTATTAACTCTGATAATAATAACAATGAAAGTAATAATAATAGTAATGATAATAGTAATGATAATAATAATGATAATAATGATAGTTTAATCACTATTAAAATTATCACTTGGTATTTAAATCCAATTTTATCAAGTTTGATAACAATCAAATATGAAAAGAGTAAGTTTTACATATATTATGTGTTTCTTTTTTTAAAAATACTAAACTAATATTGATTATTATTATTTAGATTCAACTTTAACATCATTATTAAATGGAATTATTATTGGATTAAAAAAATTAGTCAATCAACTTAATAATAATAATAACAATAATAATGATGATGATGAAAATTTATTTTGGAATAAAATATCTTCCATTAGAATATTTTATTCTGAAAAAATCAATGTTAATCATTTTCTATTAAATAAATGTAAGGAATTTTATTACATTTTTTTTATTTATTTTATCAAATCTCTTTCACTTTTCTCACTTGTTGATCACAAATTTATATTTAAATAATAATTAGGTATAAAATCGATTATAAAAATGGAATTCCAACCATCATCACCAAAATTTTCCATAACTTTAATACCGGTTTTATCAATTATTGATAATAATGCATTAGGAATTTGTGTACATGGAATTTTTCATTAATCTATTAATCTATTAATTATTATTATTATTATTATTATTATTATTATTAAATATTTTCAACTCAATCATTAAATATCTACTTCATTATCTTTTGTTATAGTTGCTGATGTTGTTCTTTGAATGTATCTTTGAATTCTAAGTTCTAATGCCCTATAAAAATAATAATTATAATATTAAACATTAACAAATAATAACAAATAATAATAAATAAATAAATAACATTCAATAACTTACTTTCTTTCTTCTTTTCTATATAATAAATTTAAAGAAACTGCTGCTCTCCAAACCGGTAATATACTAAATATATTATAATAAAATATAATAATAAAAATATAGTAATAAAGTATAATAATAATAATAATAAATCTAAATATAGTAATATAAATAAAATATACACACATTTTATCCAGTCCTTTACCATGTTCAATATATATCACTATACATCCGATATCTATAATAACATAATAATAATTAAAATGAATAATATATAATCAACAAATAATAAATATTAATAAAATTAAATTTGAGATATAAACCTAATTGATTTAATTTCTCTTTAATATTATCACTAAATGATTCAATTAATGGAGTAGGTTCAGATAATAACGTTTTTAAATCATCTAATCCAAATTTTATAACTCTTTTATTATCATCATTATCATTTTTGTTGTTGTTGTTGTTGTTATTATTATTATCATTATTATTCATTATAAGATAAGGATAAATTGTTGATAATCCTTCAGCATTAAATCTAAATTCACATTTAATTTCATTATTCACTTCTTGACGAGTAAATGTTCTTATTCCTGTGTTTACTATCTATAATAATAACAATAAATATAGATTATAATAAAATAAAATATAAAATAAATATAGATTATAATAAAATAAATATAAAATAAATATAGATTTTAATAAAATAAATATAAATTGTATTTACCCTTAATCGTTTACTATCAGATGCTTCCAGCACTCGTTTAACTGATTCCGAAACAAGATATATTGTTTTATTCTTTTCATTGGTTGAACGAACGAGTAATTGGTTGAAAGGGAAATCTTTTGATAATCCATAATATTCTCTATAAACAAATTAAATTAAATTAAATAAATTAAATAAATTTATAATTATTAATAATCTACCTGATTATAGGTATTTCTTCATTGTCAGGTTCCAAAAAAATAAAAGGTTCTTCTCCTCCAATTCGTTTTTGTGATTGTTGATTATTATCATTATTATCAATATTATCATTATTATCATTATTGTCTTGTTGATCGTTATCTGGTTGTTGTTGATTAAATTCCTTCTTAAGTTTTGTACGTTTATTTGGTTCATTTTCAAATACGACTTTGGATCTTTTAATAGGAATAATATCATCATTATCAATCTTATCATTATCAATGTTATCATCATTATTATCATTAATTATATTATCAACACTATCCTCTTCTTCTTCTTCTTCTTTATTAATTAATTTATCTAATTTATCTTCTTCATTAAATTCGGTTTTTGTTGTTTTTTCAATTTCATCACCTTTTTGACCATCATTATTAATATCATTACTAATTATATTATCATTATCAATTATATTGTCATTAATATTAATTATATTATTATCATTATTAATATTATCATCATTATTACTAATATTAAAATCACTAATATCAGTGATTGGACCAGTCTTTTGTAATATAGCAATGAAAAATCCTCCAGTATCTTGAAAATGAGGATAAATTCTTATACTAATTTTACATACATATAGAGATTTTGTAAATTAATAATATAATAACAATAACAACAATAAATAATATAATAATAATTTACCATCTCTCTAAATTTAATTCATTCACATTTGGAGGTGGCCACAATGATTTTTCATATTTCTTTCTATATCTTGGATTAATATCTTCTAATTTATCAACCCATCTATTTTCTTTATTCATTACCTGCTCATAAATATCATGAATATTTTATTATTAATATATGGATATGTTTTTATTATAAATATCTTTATTATTATTATTAAATATTTTTAATGAATTTGTAAATAATTTACCTTCCACGTGGTTAATCCCGGTGCTCTTTTCAATTCAGGTAATTGATCCGAGACATCAACTAATTGTAAATTTCCTCTACATCTTCTTAAAACTTCTGCTATTACTGCTTCATTTTCTAAAGGATTTAATGAACAAGTAGAATAAACGATTCGTCCATTTTCTTTAACTAGTTGGGCACCTCGAAGTAATATTTTTACTTGAGTACTAAATATATATATATAAAATAGATTATAATATGGTTAATATAGTATAGTAATATAGTCAAATATAATTTATATGAATGATAATTTACTTACTAATGAAGACCGATAGCATTTCCGATACCCCAATTTTTCCAAATTATATAATTCTTTCTTAATGTTCCGTCTCCACTTTAATAAGATAATATCAATAAATAATTATTAATCAATAATTAATTAATCAATAATGAATAATTAATTAATCAATAATAATACCTGCACGGAACATCAACTAAGATACGATCAAATTGTATTGGTTTTAATTTTCCAAAAGTGTCCTATATTTAAATATATTTAAAAATATTGTAATAAATACAATATAACTAAATAATATATAACTATTAAATTAAATATTTACTTGTTGCACGTAAATTCCAGGAAATTGGACTGCATCATGATTTGTAACCATTAAGCATGGACTTTTCAATCTTTTAGCTTGATGTACTAACATATGGCTTCTTTTTGCATCTGCATCATTCGCAATTACAATTCCAGCTAAATTATATAAAATTATATAAAATTATATAAAATTAATAAATAAATAAAAAATAATATAAATATAATGTAAATATAATATTAATATAACTATACTCACAAGGAATAATATTACTATGAGTATCATTTATATGAATCGCTTCAAGAATTTGTGTAGTTTTTGATCCAGGAGCTGCACACATGTCAAGCACCCAATGATCTGGTTTAACATCTAAAAATAATGGTGGTGTCATACTAACTGCTTCTTGTCGACTAATATTCCCCTTTTTATTTTTAATTAATATTAATAAATAAAAATTAAATTTAATTAATTAATTACTATTATTATAATTATTATGATTATGATTATTATTTACTTACAATTTCAGTTTCAGAAACTAACCATTTATGAAATGATTGAAATTCAGGTTCTTTTTTAATAATACTTCTTGGTGCAGAATGTTGCCAAGCGAGTTCATCTGGATACCTATTTTAAATAATTATTATTATTAAAAGAATTATTATTATTATTATTATTATCATTGTTGTTGTTGTTATTATTAAAATTTATAATAAGAAATTTTTTATTACCAAAGTAAAGGTTTAGGTGCTTCACATCTTTTATCATCTCCAAATTGGATTTTATTTAATTTTGGTACATATTCATTTTTCATTAAATCTCTTAATTCAAATGCTTGACTATTATTTATGAAATATTATTTATTATTATTATTATTATTTTATTATTATTATTAAATATTATGTCTTATATTTAATTGATATTATTTTACCTTCTACTTCCAGTAATTCTAAATGATGTTGGTAATGTTATTTTAATCACTTCTAGAAATTTATTCCATTCAGTTTCATCCGATATAATATTTTGTATCTTTAATTAAATAATAAAATAATTATTAATTATATTAATTAATATCATCAATTCTTAATTTATAAAGTAATAAATAATTATAATAACAAAATAATAATAATATTATTATTATTATAATTGTAATAATAAAATTATTATAATTATAATAATAATGATAAAATCATAAATCAAATCATAAATCAAATCATAAATCAAATCATAAAATAAAAAAATCATAAAAAATGATTAAATAATAATTATAATAAAAATACCTTATAATAATTTACAAAAGCTTCATTTTCCCTAACGATATCATCAAAAGGTATATGTTGCCGTCCCTGTTGTTGTTCTCCTTCTACACCACTTAAATTTTTATTACTATTATTATTATTGTCGTTGTTGTTCTTGTTCTTATTATTATTTCTTTTTTTTCTTTTCCAAGTCATAATATTATTTTTTATTATTATTGTATAAATTAATTTTTTATATAATATTATTTTTTTTGTTGGTTGTTTGTAAAAAAATAAAAAACTATTATTATACATCTTTTTTATTATATAAATTTTCACCAGATGGTTGTAATACATCAATAATTGGCATACTAAGCATTGTTAAGTATGACTAGTATTTCTTGCATAATAAAATCCGTTAAATTAGTTAAATTATATATTTCCGTGCTATATCTCCATCTATCCCATCTATCCCATCTATCCCATCTATCCCATCTATCCAATCTATTCCATCTATATGAAATTGTAAAATAACCAAATTTGGATTCTTTTGGTTAAAGTAAATTTTTAGTTAAAGTGAATGAATTTATTGACTGTTAAGAGCACGAGTGATGTAATTTATTAAAATTTAAAGATTTCGTTCATTTCAATGTTTTCTTGTTCTTTAAAAGAAACTCAATTTAAATAAGTTTATTAAAATAATTATCAAATAACAATTGATCAATTACAATAAATCATGCATCAAAATATTCGATTTTTGTTTAAATTATTTATTTAGATGATTATACAGAACGAAAGAAAGAAACATACATGCAAGTGTTTTGTGATCAACAATTAAATTTTAAGAATAATTTAACAGATTGAACTATTTATTCCACACTTTAATAATTAAGAGTTTAGTCCAATAGTAACGAACTGACCGTTTGACGCTTGGGACTGCTCGTCTGAAGGATAGTTCCTAGTTCAATGCTATGTTGTTATTGTCATTGTCATTATTATTGGAAATGTTTCTTATAAGTTTATTGTCACCACATGAAAATCGAATGTGAAAATTTTACAAGGCAAAAAAAGTGTTTTTGTCAAGTTAAGATGAAAATTTTGTAAGAGTGACCCAGTTCGTTAACAGTAATATAACATCTGAAAATTGTTATTGAGATGTTGAAATGGGGGAAAAGCACTCTTCGAAACTTATTATTCAATAATTTATTATTAATTTTATTTCATTTTCCCTTTGATTGTAAATTAATTAATTAAAATATTCAAACTAAAAATTACATGAATGTTGTGATATATTTTACTTCTATAACTTTATATTACTTTCAACAGTAATAGTTTTTATATAGTCTATTCTAGTCTATTGTTATAAAAAATGGTTCTAAGTAAATTCTTTGGTTTTGCTACCCATCCTTTAGCCATTTTTTGTGTAACATTTAGAAAATCTAGACAATAAAATCGTCACTCGCGCGTATTTATTTGTTTTTCTTTGTTTTTTTTTTTGCCAAAAAAATCTCTAATAAATTAGTTAAGATGCGATTTTCTTGCTTTTCACGCTCTTCTATAAATTGCGTCACTACTGATAACCTGATTTTCTCTTCACGAACAAAATTTATTTCTGCCTTATGTTATCCACGCGTAACCTCCGAGAACTTTATTTGCTCATCACAAGTAAACTTCACTTCAATATTACGAAAATCACACGTAACTTTTCCAATAAACATTATTAAATTACATCATTCATGCAGAACTTTTGAGAACTTTATTACTATACAAAATGTTAAAAACGTCACGAGAAAAGAACATAATAAAGTGTTAGTTAATACGCTTGCTGTCCAAAATGCTTCTCAACAAAAGTATCGTTATTTATTCCAATTTATTTTAAATCATCAAAATTAAAATAAGTTAATAATCTAATTCTTATTTATTCTTTAGACCGTTTCAAACAAAATCCGAACCAAGAAATTGGATAAATAAACCAAAAGCTGATTTCTTTAATGTGAACAAATGTGACTCTAATATTCCATCAAGAGATTTGAAGAAGTTACCTTCGGAAATTAACTTTATACCAAAAGATATTTCATTAGAAAGACATATTAATTTTCAAAAATTGGTTGATGCTGTCGATGAATATGGCCGTAAATGGGATTTTATATCAAAAGAAATTTTCAATTATAATTTCTCTCCTGAATTATTACAATATAGATATGAAAATGCTATTAAATGCTTTGGTCCTAACTTTTGGACTACAAAAGAAACCAAAAAACTCATAGATGCAGTATTATCATTCGGTGAAGAATGGAAATTAATTTCAAGTGATGTATTCAAATCCCGAAGACGAGCATCTCAATGCCGATGTAAATGGGAAAAATTAACATATGGAAAAATTTTGGAAAATAGTTACTCGTCAGAATATAAATGTCCACCACAATATCAAAACTCACAAAGTTTCCCACCGCGAAATCATGACCCACCATTTTGCTCATTATTTTTTAAAAATAGAAAACCATTTCATATAAAAGATAATCCACTATTAGAATATCTACCAGAAGATCGAAATCGAAAACGAAATAAATATGATTATTTGTTTGATGATCTTTATAAAGGCTGGACTGATCATGATACTCATACTCTCATTAAAGTAGTAAATCAACATGGTGAAAATTGGGAATTAATTACCAAAAAATACTTCATCGGAAATTCTGTCTTAGGTTTGAAATTAAAATGGGCTAAATTTGTTTCATCCGAACGAATTTCTAAAAATGAAAAAGATGATTTAACGAACAATACTAAAGATAAAAATAGATCCGTGCATTAGTTCAATTTGCTTGTGTAATCTTTATTATTCATTTTTTTTAAAAGAAGCGAACTTTATAAAATTATTTTTAGTAAAGTTTCAAAAACATTATAATATTATCTAATAGAATGATTTTTTTAAAAATTATATTAACTCTAAGAGTTTTATGAACACTACATTTTATTAATTTAATATTGGATATTGGATAAGAATGGATACCTTTTTGTATAATATTTAAATAATAAAAACTTTACAAATGTGAAGTAAAAAGTTACAAGACTTGAAAAAGCTTGTAATTTAAGAGTCAAATAAGGTTTGGTCATGGTTATAACAAAAAAAATCATTATGATTTGACATTTGACATGCACAGTGAACGAACCCCTCAAGGGAAATAAAAATGTCTAATGGTCCTCATGTGATTTGAACATCCATTGTGTTATGAATTTAGTGTAACTACCTGTTTGAAAATAAATAAATAGTTTATTTTGAAGATGGCACGTGTCATATAATTGATATATCCATCTTTTTTACTTTTTTTACAACAATATTTAATTACAAAAATGATTTTCCCGTCATCATCGTCATTAAAATTACTTTCTTTATTGTCTCCTCATAGAATAATTTATCGTCGTTCATGTACTTTTAGTAGTAGAAGCAATAAAATAGACACTTTTGGTTTCAATATAAATAATAAAATAAAGTGTCAATTTCCACATTCTCCATTATTACTCTTATTACCTCAAAAAAAAATGAATAACAACTTGTTTTCAACAACTTCTAATGCTGAAGTGAGAGAACCACTTTTACCTTATATCAATGATAATAATAATAATTCCTCATTAATAACTTCAAGAAGAAAGTTCAGTACTAGTAGTAATAATAGCAACGATGATACTTCTCCAACCAGTGAGGAATTGAAACGTTGGAGTTGGGTTTGGTGGAAAGAATGGACTATTATTTTTATCGTTTTCGGAATTACTGGGTCAACTACTGTTAGGCTCGTTCGGCCCCTATTAAATAATGTTCTTGGTATTGAAGGTAGTTCTTTTTGTTAATTATTCTTGTGATATTTATTTATTCATTTACTCATTTATTTTTACTTATTTATTTATTTATTTATTTATTTATTTATTTAATTTATATATATATATATATATATAGGAACTTTAAAAGAAGGTCCATGGTCATATAGATTTTCTTATTTAAGTATTACACTTCCATTATACTCAATAATTCTTATTTGTGTAGGTACATTATTTCGAAGACAACAATATTTTAAAAAAATTGTATTTAGAATGTATGGAAGGTTTATTCCAAATAAATTAGTTAATAGAATTAGTAATAAAGTTGGTAATAGGAATGGTACTAGTAGTACTAAGAGAAATTCAGATGAAAATTTATAAAAATAGAATATTATTGAGAAATAAATAAGAAATTTTTTTTTATTTAATACTATGAGACTATGATATCAAACAATTTTTAGTGTTACGTAAATAATTAATAAAGTTATTGTTATCACGTGAATTAATCCCATTCATTATTAAAAAATTATTGGCTAATCCAAAATTATGACCTAAGGTTATATCGAGTATCGAATTATTTCTGGTCCGATGACAATGCATTAAAAATGACATTTTCGATTTTCCCACCACCAGATTTCTATAGGCTCAAAGAGGTTTACATCAAATGTTGTAAAAATACAATATTTTTAAAATTTAATAAAAATATTTGATAATATATATAAATTATGTAATAAATATATATAAATTATTTTATAAATTATGTAATAACTGTGGGTTTTTCTCTTCCCGTGAATTCTTGAAGTTTAGTAATTTCCAAAGCAACTTCAATTAATGGTTTTAATGCTATTTGATTATCCATTTCATAATCAAAAGGATTTTTTGAATATTTTTCTATATATAATCTAATTGTTGCACCTTGGCTTCCCGTACCGCTAAGTCGAATAACAATTCGTGAATTATCGGTAAAGATTATACGAATACCCTTTTTTTTAAAAAAAAAAATATGAAGACAATGAGATATATCGTTAATATATATATATATTTGGGATATTTATATATTTTCAATATAGATTTTATTAATTCTGTTACGCACTTGATTTTTAGACACGCTGCCATCAATTGGATCGCAATATTCAAAATCATCGGCTTTTGATACTATAAATTGACCAAAGGTTTTCCCAATAAATTCATTCTTGCCTTCACCAATCAAATGATGAAGGTGCATAATCACTTTTTTTGCATTTTCACCATCCACTTCTTCATAATCATATCTATGTCAAGAAATGGTTAAAAAAAATGAATTAATGCGGAAAATAAAAATATTGAAACAAAACAAAATTTTAAATAACGCACCTCGTAAAAAAGTTGCGACCATAGGTTTCATAATGATTAAAAAGAATTTCTTTGATACCTACACCAGGTTTCTTTTCATTTATCGCGGCAATAATATTGATCCATGCTATTGAAATAATAAAAAATAATGAAATAATATGAATTAATTACATTTTATTGATATCTTTGAATAGTTACCAACAATAGCCCATAAGCCATCTTTTTCGCGAATATGATCAGATCCAGTTCCAAAACTCTCTTCACCACAAATTGATAATCTACCAGCATCCAAAAGATTACCAAAAAATTTCCAACCTAAATTAATATTTTTATAAGAATAGATATTATAATGCAACATATGTATATATATATATATATAAAATATAAAATTGATAAGTTAAACAAAAACGAAAACTTACCAGTAGGAACTTCAAACATTTCGACACCTTTATTTTTTGCAACTAGATCAATTGCTGCACTTGTTGGCATACTACGAGCTAAACCTTTTATCCCAGTTCTTTTAAAATATGGAATTAATTCAGCATGGGCAGCAATTATTGCTACTGAATCTGACGGGTTGACAAATGCACCTTTGCCATAGATCATATTACGATCCCCATCCCCATCAGATGCAGCACCAAATTTAATATTTTCTTTTTCAACACGTTTAACAAGATCATGAGCATAAGTAAGATTTGGGTCAGGATGACCTCCACCAAAATCTGGTAATGAAATACAACTTTGAACAGAGGATTGGGGAAGACCAAGTTCTTCAATAAAAATCCTTTTACCATAAGGTCCCGTTACTAGATATTAAATGATAATATGTTATTGATAAAACAAAAGTGATTCATAATTTAATATATGTTATAATTCTATTAATAAGCATATAAAACCTCCGTGCATTCCATCAAATAAAACTGTATAATCCGGATTTTTTACAAAGAAATTCTTGATTAAATCAAAATCAAAAATTTCTTTTAATAGAATGACGTAATCGTGTACAGAATCCACAATTTTTATCGTAAACCCATCAAATTGGCGTTCACCAATTGTAGATAAATCGATCTGTGAAAAAATGATATAATAATTTATTACATAATAATTAAATATTCACAAATCAATAATTTCGAATTTACTGAATTTACCGAATTTACCTCAGGAAATTCACATAAGAAAATTTGTTTGATATCTTTTGATTTTTCATAGATCAAATTAGTGATATTCTCTGGAGCAGGACCTCCGTTATTTACATTGAACTTTATACCAAAATCATTATCCGGACCTATAATGAGGGATGATGAGGATGAAGAAGATGAATAATAAAATTAATAAAAAGATGAATGATAAATTTAGTAAAATAAATTAAATCCGTTATAAATAATACATTACCTCCCGGATTATGAGAAGCGGTAAGAAGTATACCACCATCAGCCTTAAGAACACGAATAAGATTTGAAGCAGCAGGAGTGGACAAAATTCCATTTTGTCCGATGATCAATTTAGAAACCTGATTTTAAATGGAATTAAGAAAAATTGTGCTAATTTTGTTCAGACTTTTTTGGCACATTAAATAATAAATAATGAAATAGTATCATAATGATAGTTATAATAATATATTTATAATAATATTATGATAATAATAACATAAATAATTACGTAATAATATTAAAATTATGACGAAAACACAATACCTTATTTCCAGCTGCTACACGAATAATTATTTCAATTGCTTCTTTAGAATAATATCTTCCATCACCTCCAACAACCAATGTAGAGCCTTTAGCTCCAGGAGCAGGCATTGAATCCAAGATAGCTTGAATAAAATTATGCGTGTAATTTTCCTGTTGGAAAACTTTGACACGCTTTCTTAAACCACTTGTGCCTGGTTTTTGGTCATTGTAAGGTTTAGTAGGAATTGTACAAACTTCTAAGGTCGACATTATATTTCTACAATTAAATTTTTTGTTAGATGATTACATTTTTAAATCATGTGAATTACATATTCGAATTATGCGTTAACTAAAACCAGGTAAATTTAATTAATATAATTAATATAATTAAATATAAATAATAATTCAAGGATTCATTACAGGTATAAATCATATGACCTATTTATATCGATACAATTTCCCATTTTGGAATTCATAGCGAAAATATCATTATAAGAAAAAAGTCGACAAATGAACTTTGCAAATTGCACCATTTTTATCCAATGATTTCAAGATATGAAAAGATCTTTGTAAATTATAAATATCCAACTAAAAAAGTTTTATTATTCAAATCGTATTCAAAATCGTCATTTCATATTTCATTTTGTATTCACATAAAACTATGATGGACAGTACAAACGTCGTTGCCTTTATATCCCAATTATTAGGATGGGTGAGTAATTATGCACAATTGTGGATATTGGATATTGTGGAGATTAAATTAGATTGTTATTAAATTTCTAATCAATTTTAATCACGTGCAATAAAGTCATATTTTGTCTCATGGTCAATTAGTTTTTATCCGCAAGCCATATTAAATTGGCGACGGAAAAGGTAATCTTTGATATTTTTTTTAATATCTTTAACTGCATTTAAAATATGGATTCAATAAAAAAGTCAAAAATAAATTTATTATTAAGTGTACAAGGATTATCCATAGATTTTCTCTGGTATAATATTTATGGATTCTCGTGTTATTCGGTATGTGACACGTGATTCATAATTTTATTGATTTTTAATATTTAATAATTTAAATTTAATCTAAAAATTTATAATAACTTAAAAAAAAAAGGCATTCAATCTTGCATTTTTCTTTTCAGAAGAAATTCGAAGGGAATATCGAGAAAGTAATGGGGGAAAAGACAATTTAGTTCAAGTGAATGATGTGTACTTTGCTTTACATGCCTTACTATTATGCTCGGTCACGTTAATTCAAACATTTATATATAAGGTAATAAATAATTCTTCTTATTATATATATATATAAATTATTTTTATCGCGATTGATTATAATTAATATCAATTATTAACAATTAACAAAAGAGGGATCCGGGCCAAAAAATATCTCTAATAGCACTTTCTATCCTTGCAGTTTTAATAATGAAAACATTATCAATATTGATGGGAATCCATTTCGGAAATAATCGATGGATTGATCTTTTGTATTTTTTGAGTTATAGTAAATTATTTCTTAGTTTAGTTAAATATTTACCTCAAGTAAGATTTTTCTGTTTATATTTTAACTGTTAATTTTTTTCTATTATTAATATTAATTAATTAATTAATTTATTTATTTATTTATTTATTTATTTATTAATTTATTTATTTATTAATTTATTTATTTATTTATTAATTTATTTATTTATTTATTTATTTATTTATCTAGATGTATATAAATTTCAAAAGGAAATCTACAGTTGGTTGGAGTATTCATAATATTTTATTAGATTTTACTGGTGGTACTTTGTCAATTACTCAATTAATATTGGATGCATTTATCTCAAATAATTGGGAAGGAATATCAGGTGATCCAGTAAAACTGTAAGTGGTATATTTTTTAAATATTATTCAAACATTATTCTAACATTTAAATATTTATCTAATAACATTTTATTCATTTACAAATAGTGGCCTCGGTTTATTAAGTATGTCATTTGATTTGATATTTATGACACAACATTATATATTATATCCAAATAAATCCAATTATTCTATTATAAATGATGGTGATAATAATGATAATGAAGAAGTAATTAATGTAGATTTAGAAGAACCATTATTATTTAATAAGGGAAAAACAGATCTTAATAAATATGTTTAACTTTAATTGATATTATTTATAATTCTTAATTCAAATCAATAATTTATAATTTATTATTCAAAGATTTAAATTTATGAAAAATAAAATTAAATAAAATTACAAAACATAAAAATAATTTAAGGTTCCAAAAGTAATTTTCCAGAAGTCTTTCGTTGTGCTAAATCTTCATGAGCTTGTCTCACCTCACTTAATTTATATATTTTCCAAATTTTTATATTTAATTTTCCATTAATAATTAAATCAAATAATTCTTTAGTACATTGTTGAAATTCTTCTTTAGTATAAATATAATTTACAATAGTAGGTCTCGCTAATTTTACATTCTTCGCCGAAAGTCTATAAATATCAAAAGGTGGTATCATTCCACTAGCATTTCCATATGAAATAAATGTTCCAAGTCGACGTACACAATTTAAAGATGTTTCTAATGTAGCTTTTCCCACTCCATCATAGACCGCATGAACACCTTCATTATTAGTAATTTGCATAATTTCTTTAACAACATCTTGTGAAGTAGAATTGATGACGTATTCTGCTCCTGCTTTTTTGGCTAACTCCGCCTTTTCCGGACTAGAGACAGTTCCAATTACATGAGCACCAAAATTCTTTACAAGTTGAGTCAGAAGACCACCAACACCACCTGCAGCAGCCTGAATAAGAATCCAATCTCCGTTTTTAACTGAATAAGCTTGTGTAACGAAAGTATAGGCAGTTAAACCCTTTAAAAAAAATTTTTTTGTAAGAAAAAAAAAAAAAAGTCAAAATATGTATTAAAAAACGAATCATAAAATAAAAATAATAAATCATTAAGTTGCCTGAAGAAGAGATGCTGCTGCTATCTTAGTATCAATTCCTTCTGGTAATTTGAAAACATATTTTGTGGATGTCTTGGTATATTCTGCATAACTTGATCCTCCAAAATAAACAACGTGATTACCCGGGACGATATCTTTTACGTTATTTCCAACTGAATCAACAACTCCTGCTCCTTCACGTCCAAGCACTGCTGGTAGTGGAATTTTATAATCGCCTGATCTATAGAATTATATTATCTCAATTATTTATATTATATGAATCTATATTATATAGAATTTCAAAAAAATTGAACCTATGATAAATATCAATAAAGTTAACACCCATAAAATGATTTTTTATTAACACATCGTCCGGATCTGTAATTTCAGGGCGAGGAATCTCCTCATATTTTAAAACCTCTGGTCCTCCCGTATTTTTAATTTTAATTGCTTTCATATTCGGAGACGCCTTTGTTTTTAAAAAACGCGATAATTTTATTACGTTAAACAGCATAATTATTTATCTTATATGATATATCTATAATCTGTCAATCAATTTTGTACAAAAAAAAAAAAAAATAAATTAATAAATAATTTTTTTTTATTTAATGTTGAAATGTCAAGCAACCAAGTTAGTTTTGCTGTTGCTCATAGACGTTATGTAGCTTCTTTATATAAACGTGCTTTAAAAACTTCCCTTGATTGGTATGTATTTCGTGACATATGGAGACCAAAAGCTTTAGAAATTCGTGCTCGTTTTGAAGCAAATAAAGATGTGAAAAGTTTTAAACATCTCAAGAGTATTTTACAAGCAACTGAAGAAGAACTTTGGAATTTTCGTCACCCAGACCCATATATATGTAAAATACTTCTATTTTTATATTATTATATTAATTTACAAAAATGATAAAAAAGAATTAAATGATATATAATTATATTAATTATTTACAAAATTTTTTTAGATCCCACTGCCCCAGGAGGTTCAAAATTTGAAAGAAACATACCCCCACCACTTATTGTATTGTATTAATTAATTATTATTACTTTTAAATTATTATTTAATCTAAATAATTGATTTTCTCACAATTAATTTTTTTTTTTTTAAAAAAAAAATAAAATAAAATAAAATAAATAATTAGCATAAACAATCAGAGCATTAGCCCCCGAAATTTTTTTACTTCAAGAGAGAGTGTTTGCGACCAATTTAAGAATTTGTTCTGCGTTCTTGCCAACATTTTTCATGTCTTTTGCTACTGCTTGCCATTTTTCACCGTGATGTGGTTCGGCAGCCACACACCTTGTAATAACATCCTCTTGTTGTTGCTGTATTGTTAATAAATAATAATAATAATAATAATTCAGTTAATGATTAATAATAAATAATAAGTAATAATAAGTAAATGATTAGAAAACTTTTTTTTTATTTAAATAATTACCTCTGTGCCGTGTTGACATTCAAATTTATAAAACCATGCCCAAGAATCTCCCCGATCAGGATCTACCTTAACTGCTTTTTCAAACCAAGTACGTGTTTTATCCACTTTACGTTCAGCCCAAAATAAACGAGCCACGGTAGAAATAATAATTGGGTCATTATCACACTTTTTGAGTGCATCAACCGACTTGGTCTTGCGTTGTGCACGAGGTTCCATGAAAATTGCCTCTGACCATAGAAGACCTGAATTTGGACATTCTTGCAAAGCTAGATATAGAATAAATATATTAGGATGGAAATATTAGAAATATTAAAAATATTAGCTAATGCTTGATATTTGAAATAAAAATAAAATAATATATACCTTTAGCTAATAAAACTTTAGCCATATTTATATTGCTTCCTCTTAATTCAACTCGAATAGCTTCACACCTAAATTAAGAAATGTTAAGGAATGTTAAGGATCGAATGTAATGAATACGTAATAATTTACAATTATTTATTAATTATAATAATATGATTTACCATAATTCTGGATTTTTCGGATTTAATAGACGTCCTCCCTCAAGTGTAGCCCTAGCTTTAATTAAAAGACCTACCTTTTCTTCTAAACGAGAAGCAAGTATCCACAAAGGAATAGATTTCGGACAATTCTTTACGGCTTCACGATAGGCCTCACGTGCTTTGGGTAAATCTCCTTTTTCATCTTCAATTTGACCTTTGATCATCCATAACTTATCGAATGTAGGATATTTGCTCAAAGCTTCATCCAATAATGTTAAAGCCTCGTTAATTTTACCAAGTTGTCTCTCCAAAACAATTGATTTCATCCATACTTTTTCTGTGCCTGCCTGCTCTCTAGCTTTTTGTAATAACATTCTAGCACGTTCATATTCTCCATTTTCAGCTTCAAGTTTTACCGCAGCTAACCATATTTGTTCGCTATTTGGATTTGCTTTGAAAGCTTCAGTTAAAATGGCACGAGCACCATTAACATCGCGCTATAAATATATAAAAAAATTAATTAACAAATTATTCTAGTATAGTGACCATAATAAATTCAAATTCAACCAAATACATACTGCAAGCCATTTTTCTTTAGCACCCATAAGCCACAAAACTTCAGCTTGAGGACAAAATCTAACAGCCCGCTGTAACAATTCCTCAAGTGATTCTCTTGTACCATGTGATTTTTCTAAAAATGCTGCTCTCCTCCAAATTGATTTTTTCCCAGGAAAAGCTTTTAAAGCTTGAGCGTATATAACTCTAGCCGTTTCTATGGATCCATGTGATATGCAACTTTCTGCATCTTCCATCCATATAGCTTTTTTATCTTGTTCCTCTATATTCATATTAATGGTATTTCTAACTATGGCTTGACATGTGCCAACGCTACCTTCTTTTTCACAATTTTCAGCTTCCTGTAACCATTGATCTCTGCCTAATACGCTTCCTTTCTCAGAAAGTACAGTAACAGCACGAGCTATGATTTTGTCTGTCATTTTTTCATTGCCTTGTTGTTCTTCAAGACGTGCAGCTGCTATCCAAATTTCATGAGAAGTAGGTATGTGAGTGCGTGCACGATTTAAAACTTTTTTGGCATTATCATAACTTTCAAGTCTTGATAAAGCTAGCCATAATTCCACAGATAAAGGAACAAGTTCTGTAGCCCGTGCCAACAAGATACGTGCATCAGATGGATTTTCTTCCATATTAACTGCTGCTTTCCAAAGTTTCACTGAATTAGGAACGAATTCCAAAGCTAAAAAAGTGAGTTGTATAAATAAGTATAATAAATATTAAGTGATTATAACAATCACATAAAGTCTTTACAAAAAAAAAATATTTTATATAAAAATTTTACATACCCCTTCGTAAAACTTTTTTTTGACCTTTTTGATCAGTTTCTAATTTTACTGCGTGAAGCCATATTTTTACTGATTGAGGAAGATGTTGAACTGCATTTGCCAAAATAGTTCTTGCAGCATCAGGATTATTTAAACGTGCAGCTTCAAGCCAAACATCTTCATTTTTAGGACATTCTTCACATCCTTTAGCAATAATTATACGTGCTTGAGCAAGTTTTCCTGCCACCTCTTCCAAACGAGCAGCCGCAATCCAACCTGGTGCGTGTTTAGGATTAGTGGAAATAACTGAATTCAGTAATAATCGAGCTTTTTTGATATCCCTAAAAAAGAATTATCGTTTAATAAGATTATAGATTAATTAATTATAGATTAATGTTGACAACAAATAAAAATATAATAAATGAATATAATTACCCAATTTCTGCATCACTTTTAATAACTACACTATTTAGATCTGTCAAATAACCCTTTGGATCTACTGTGGTCTGTCCACTCACTGAATCAGATATTTGATCTAATTTCAAACTTAACACTTTATCTCTAGCTTGACCAATTTCAATAAAGTTAGTCATCATTCCCGTATCAGGAGAAGGTGTTGTAAATCCCCCAAATTTCTGAAAAAATATTGATAATAATAATTTAATCATTTTAATTATATTTTTAGTTTAAATTTTTTAAAAAAATTAAATTAATTAATACTTACTTGTTGTTGGGCGTCTAATTTATTGATGTATTGACTCTCTTCTCTGGCCTTTTCAAGGAGAGAATCTGGGACTGCGTAATATCTATTGATATTTTTTATTTATATTTTAGCAAATTAAAATAAACAAAACATTTAATTAAATGAAACATCATTTGGATAATACCGTTCGCGTAAATTCGTTTTTTTACGATTTTTTCCTACAAGATCTCCCACATCGGGTAAGTTCGCCCATTCGTGATTTGTGACTGAAGCTAAACCCCGTTTTAAATCAGCGAATTGCTGTTGAATTTTAGGTCTTTCCGCCCGATATTTTTCTAATTCTTCTTTTTCACGGGCCTCCCTAACATATTTTTTAAAAAAAATAATAATCTGTTATCACCGAATTATTTGTTGTTAATAATAAAAGAGGTTTTTTATTATAACTTTCAAATTGAATACAAACCTTCTAGCTTTTCGTCGTTCATCCATTTTTGAATCAATGGCCTCATATATCTTATCAGCCTCTTCATCATCCTCTTCATATGGTGCCGATGCGAAAAGACCCGTTTCATTATCGGGATCTTGAAAACGCTCGTCGTCGTCTTCTTCGTCTTGTTGAGCTTTCTTTTGTAGCGCATCACTTAATAATTGGTTTTAGAATTATTAATTAAAAATAAAAATAGAATGAAATCGTTAAATAAACTATAGAGATTTTGTTCTTACCTAAAATCCGACGGGCCTTCTCGGGCAGGTCCAATATCGGATCGTGTCGTAAATCCAGTAGCCCTAGAATTTACAAGTACAATTAGAAATGACTTAAAATTTCTTAAACGATCTGAAAGATTAAATATTTGTATACCCTCTACCAAGACCTGCCACATAATTTGGTGGGGCCTCTTTATTCATAAAATCTTTTGTGACCGAAAACATTTTCGTTATAAGAAGTTGATTTGAAATTCTAAAAATTCGAAAAAAAAAAAATCGAATTTATATTTAATAACACCACGTGATTCGCAAATGTCACCAGATCGAATAAATTATTACCGAGAATAAATAATATAAAAGTTTTTTATAATACATTAATGTTTAATTAATGTCATAATCAAGGAAGTCGAAAAATGAATCCTATGCCTGTAAATATACCATTGCTTTGGATTATAGCTGGGTAATCTTACTTAAAAATAAATCCTTTGGCGAGTCATCGATAATAATACATTAATACTCAAAAAAAAAGGTTTGAAATATTGTGACTTTTAATGCAGATTCCACTTTTATCCACTTTTCACTTTTTTACAATAGTAAAATATGTATATCAATGATATCCCTTGATCCTTCTCTCGTAGTTTAAAGGGCATCTTCTTCTCCATTACAAAAAAACGGTTATTTTTTTTTTGTTTTACTATTTTTTCGCCGAGTGCTCAATTTTTTTGATTCGTTTACACGTCTTTGTCATGTTTGGACCGATAAATCAAATATTTTATGATGCTCCAAGAATGGATTCTTTAGTCAAAACTCCAACGAAAGTTCAAACGCCGAGTTCGGGTCCTAAGGAATTAGGTGAATTTATGGCTGACGTAATTTCTTAATTACGGAGAACACATGAATTTAGTTTAACTTTTATTGATTATGACAATCTTAAGAAATACTTTGTAGCAGTAAGTTAATTTTATTTTAGGAGGATTTTGGTTTTTTTGTCACATGCCGCATTTAGTTTTTGGTGACAGATAAGAGGTGTTTACACCTATGATTTATAATCGATGGGCATGACACATATGACAAATTTCTGCCCAGTAAAACTACCCCATGCGACAAAAGACAAAATCCTAAATTTTGAATAAAAATATTAATTAATTGATTTATTTTATCCTTTTCATAAATACTTTAGCTTTTGGAATTAACTCGCTACAAAAATACTTGATTACCCAAAATGCTACCGATTTTGGTCTCGTAAAAACCTTTTGATCGCATGGATACTTTGATGATAAATATCATAACGACGATCATCGATATTCAAATAAAATTTGGGCAGAAATTACAAATGTTGATTTAAAAGAAATTTATGATATGGAGTTGACGTTTTTAAGGTATTTCGACTTTCAAATTTATTTGAACAATTATTAATCCGAAATATATAGATTCAATCAAAACAGACATCCAATACTTGTTGGAAAAGGTTATTAATAAAGAAAAAAATTCTATTAGTAATTGCATTTGGTTTCACCCTCAATCGTTATCAAGTATCTTCAACAAGCCAATAAACTTAAAAAAAAAATAAAACTATTGCTCCCCCTAGTCCTCGTTCACGTCCTTGTTCAAATACCTCCAATATCGGAAATAATGGCACGATAGATCTTCCAAAATATCCACCTGGGCTCT
>CAJVPK010000462.1:0-31727 GCA_910592015.1 Diversispora eburnea | reverse complement strand
ATTATTATTATTATTATTATTATTATTATTATTATTATTATTATTATTATTATTATTATTATTATATTATTATTATTTATTATTATTTATTATTATTTATTATTATGGGTAATGTTATTTCTCGAGATAAAATAGATAAAATATAAATTCATGTGATTACCAAATATTAACAAGTGATTATCAGGTGAAAATGATATGTGACAAATAAAGTTTTCCTAACCCTAAAAAAAACAATATGACTGGGTGAGGAATAACTTTTCTCTATTATTATTTATTATTTATTATTATTGTTATAAAGTTTTCGGGCACAATGTTGTTGTTAGTTTATAAATGTTTACTGGCTTAATTTAAATTTCAGTAATAATCAACAATAGTAAATCCAAATTTAGAGCTACTTTACTATTGAAAAAATAATAAACTCGGGATGTACATTAGTTACGACATCCATTGTTTAATCAACTGAATTTATCAATATGGAAAACTCTTACCAAAACACAAACTCCGCATTAAATTAATATTATCTTCACTTTTATTTTCTAAATTCAAAAAACTAATGAATTATAATGTATCAGGAATTATGTTAAGAACGAATTTTTAGTTTTATGGAATAAAATCAAAGCAAGTAGTTGATCAAAAATAGGTTCAAAAATACATATTAAATACTGTATATGCGTTAAATATATTTCTAATATATATAATAATATATATGTTAAATATATGTTAAATCATTTTTTTAACAAATTAAAAGTGAACTATAAGATAGTGCTTACCTGAACTGGCTAAAATATGATAAATTGAATTTTCTTTTGGTGGAATGTTTATTAAGAATGTTTGAGGATTCTCCTAAAACAGTTTCATAATATAATATCTAAAAATTTGTCACACAAATACTAATAACATAGCTTCAATATAAATGGATTAATACAATCATTTAAATGCATTAAGTATTTCTCGTTATAACATCTTTACATATTATTACATATAAATATATTACTATTATTATTATTTATTTGAAAAAAATATAACATAAAATTTTTAAAAAAAACTTGAGTCTAACCAAGTTTAAACAAAGGATTTTCCTGAAAAACAGCGAAAATCAAATCGACCTTTTTTTTTGTTATGTGTTATAGATATTTTATTATTAATCTGGAGTATTTTTTTTTTTGCTAGATTAATTTAGATTATTTTAAATTATTTAATTAAAGTATTAAGTATTAATTTTTATTAGTATTTAAACGTTCCTAATAAATAGAATTAAATTAGAATTAAATTAAATTAGAATATAATAAAATAAAAAAAAAAATTAAATGTATCGAATATATTAAATATAGTAAATAGAGTAAATATATTTAAATAAATTAAAGGTTTTAGTCATTCAACAAAAGGAAAAAAAACATATATAATGAAAAATTGATTCCACCTATTGAAATTTTGTTCTCAAATTAAAAAAAAATACGAAATTGTAAATTTTTCAGATGAAAGATTTTCATTTTCTATTATATATGTGATGATTAAAAAATTACATTCTTCCGGCTGGAAATCCGTAAATCCAAAATTCTCTTTTTTTTTTACATAAATACTTTTAATAATATATACTGAATCCCAAAAATCCTAATTAACTTATACTTTAAAATTTATGTAAAATTATTATAAATTATTTATAGCTTTCTTTTGAATATTAAATTTTCAACTTTTACTAAAATTAAGACAATTTTAACAATTTTAACAATTTTATTATTGAATACTTATTGAATACTTATTGAATTCTTATTGAACACTTATTGAACACTTATTGAATGCTACACACCATTTAAAGAACTCTCAATTAATAAACACACGACATCAATATATGAAGGATGCAAATCTTTGATCTAATTCTTTTTTTAAAAATAACATTAAACGTGTAAATTACATAATAATTTATTTTTTACTAATAAAAGTAACAACTTCTTTTCCACAACAAGAACTTATTATTTATTACTATTTATATACTGTATAGTGAGATCTACTATCTTTTATCTTTTTTTTATTGGTGATCAAATATATCAAATATATAAATCAAATATATTATATCAAATATATCATATTTATCTTATAAAATTTTATCCAAATTACCAGCAATTAGCAAGTTTTTACCATCAACCATCCCACACATCAAACCACACCACACACAACACAACACAACACCCTACACAATATACAACACACACTACAACATCATCACCCAAAAACTAACAAATATCCTCTTTCTATATTCCATAAAATTAATCACAAAAAAAAAAAAAAATCACTTAAATATATTTATATAAATATTATTTATTTTTATAAAAACGCACATTGATTTCAGTCTCTTTTTTTTTTTTAGATACAATTGTACCTTTTTGTTATTAATTTTATTATTATTATTAATTATTGTGTTATTATTAGAATTATTATTGTTTATTATTATTATTTATTATTTATCATCAAACCTCTTGTTCCTAAATATTATTCTGCAATGACCATCTGTGGGGTCTTCAATTAATATATTTTCGACCCCTCTTATATTTAATCCCTTTTAACTATCGAAGACCTCCCAAAATGACTTGTGCCGCAGCAAATATCGCGGATTTTATAAAGAGGCTTTATAGGTTGGTATTTTCCTTAGAAGCGCGTTTCTTTTTCGTTTATTTACAATCTCCCTTTTAAGTAGTATCTATTAAATATTCAATATCAATTTTCTTAATGGCTTCTCAATATGTAAAATTATTCATTTGTTTTCAAATTCTTAAATTTAAAAAAAAAAAATCAAAAACTCAATATTATATTAAAACATTTTATTACATTTTAAGGTTAAAGTTCATATATTATTACTTTTTTATCTTGGGGCAATCTAAAAGAAATGAATTTTATATACTTTAGATAATCTTGTCTTTCCCAAAAATTTCTCATTTCTTGTTCAATACGTTATACATAAACTAGTCAAAACATTCTTGATACCTCAATCAAATTCGTAATTAATTTATTTCTTTGATGTTTTTTTTTCTAAAAAAAAAACATTAATTTAATATTTATTTATTCAAAATCGTGATTTTCTTCTTTTCGTCACTTATTTATACAACCAGAAATTCTTATTTTCATTATAAATATTTGCATTAATGAAAAACATTCCTTTTTATTTTATTATTATATTGATGATCAAGATCAAATTAAATTTAAAAAAGATTTAATATTTATTTCCTTTTTTTTTAAATATATATATATATATATATATGTATAAATATTTTTTTTATAAAATGAATATATTTATAGGATGCTTGAAGATAAAACATTTTCTCATATTGTTTCGTGGGGAGTTACGGGTGATACATTTGTTGTTCACGATCCTACAGAATTCGCCAAAACAATTTTACCTCAGCATTTTAAACACAATAATATGGCAAGTTTTGTGAGGCAATTAAATAAATACGATTTTCACAAGATAAAAAGCAATGATGAAGAGGCACGACCTTACAACGAACAGGTAAAAAATTAATGATAAAAATCATAAAAGAATATTAATATAAAAAATTATTATTATCTATATTATCTATCCGATTCATATATGGTTATCTCTCTATATATAATTCACAACAAAAAAAAAAAAATGGATGATATCTGATTTGGTTGGTAAATGCGCGAAAGGAACCAATCACAAAATGTTTTTCGATCGTCCTAAAATCAATGGAAATATATATCTCAGTTCCACGTGATCGTGTCCTGACTTTTTTTACGCGTTAAATTATTGTTAAATAATACAAATTATTATTCATTTATAAAAATATTAAAAATATTAAAATTTAATATAAATATATCTCTTTTATATTATATATATTATATATGTCAGGCATGGGAGTTTCAACATCCAAAATTTCAGTTGAATCGGAGAGATTTATTAGAAGAAATAAAGGTTTTTATATTTTTGAAAATCTGAAATTCATAAACATATCTGTTGAAAATTAACCAATTTTTATTTTTTTTTTTTTTTTACATTTTTAGCGAAAAATACCAACACCACGCAGACCATCAACTCAACCAGAACAAATAAAATTGGATGAACAACCTATAACCGATTATTCATCACCAGACGATGGTGGCAGTAACAGTAATGCTGAAAATAATAATAATAAAAAAAAAAATAATAATACATTAACCCGCGAAACATTACCAAATAATAATGAAAATAATAATTCGGATTTAAAATCTCAAGTAAAACATTTGACGAAATTACACACCGATTTAACAGGTCAAATGAATGTCTTATCAAAGAATTGTGGTACAATTTTAGAAGAAATAATTACTTTCAGACAAAATCTTGCTGCGCAAGACATTTTGTTAAGCAATTTATATCAAATGTTAGTGACAAAATTAAGTCAAGGTAGATTTTTCAATTTTTTATTATTTTATTGGTTTTATTGATTTTATTGATTTAATTAATTTAATTAATTTAATTAATTTTACTAATTTTATTAATTTTATTAATTTAATCAAATTTAATTAATTTAATTAATTTAATTAATTTAATTAATTTAATTAATTTAATTAATTTAATTAATTTAACTAATTTTTTAATTTTATAGAGCGAACGCAGGGTAGACAATTTCAAAATAATTTACCTTCACGTCCTCCTCACCATCATGAACAACAATATCAAGATAGTGAAAGAAACTCTACAGGTGAATTAACATCCTCGATTATGGGAAATATGGTTCCACGAAATATTGAAAATGTAAATACTACTTTCAACCAATTGATGGATGTTACAGGTCGAATACAATCCCATGCTCAACAATTATCTAGCGTGGGATCTACTTCGTCGCCACCATCATCTTCATCATCCGCAACAAGACCATTATTATCTCAATTGTCCACAAATTCATTATCCTCATCAACAATTCATCAAACAATAAATTTATCTGAAGAAATTTCGAATGAACAACCAATTTTGACATCTTTAAATAATTCTGTAAATTATAAATCTTCCATACCAATTGATATGTCAAATCGCGTAAATACCGCGAATTTAAATGTTAATTTTAATTTACAGCCCGGTACGATGACAGTCTCACCAATAAGCCCGGAAACAGCATCTTCATTTTCTCCGCAATTTTCTTCCTCAATAGGAGGAACATTTGATACATCTCACATAAATACAAGCAACGTTAATAATCAATCGCCTTCCTACAACTTAAGCCAAATCAATTTACGTCAATACCTTCCAGGAACTGCCACCAACACCACCACGAATAGTAGAAATACGACACCAACAAATACTCCTCCGTCTTCAGGGCAAACCTCAATAACAAATAACAATAGACTTTACTATCGTGGTCGGACATCCTTTTCGGTACCTAATTGGACAATTCAACCAAAAATTTTAATAGTAGATAACGATGTAACGATTAGAGAAGGTAGTTCTCAATTCTTACAAATCTTTAGATGCCAATGTGACATGGCTGCAGATGGAATTACTGCAGTGAACAAGTTACAAGTACAACATTATGATCTAGTCTTTATGGTATTTGTCGTTTTATTTTATAATAGATTATTTTATGTGTTGTTATATATATATATATATTTTTATATATTGTTTTAAATTTATTATTTATTTTTTTTTTGTGCTTTAAAAGGACATTGTCACGCCGGATCTTGACGGCGTGAGTGTAACTCAACAAATCCGACAATTTAATCGTACGATTCCTATTATAGGGATGCTTCCCCCAAGTAATTCCAAAACTGATTTTATAAATTATTTGCGTATCGGTATTTCAGATATCTTATTGAAACCATTCTCAACACAAAGATTATCTGAAATGGTAGATAAACATTGTAGACATTTAAAAACATCAATTTCAACAACAACCACTACAACTTCACAAGCGAATAACAGACAAACACCACTTATATCAGCACATGAAGATAATAATGGACGAAGTGGTGGTAGTGAACGGGGAGGAGGAAGCGGGGGAGGTGTTGGAGGTATAATGTCAGATACCATTGTTAGTAATAAATCACTAGGTGGTGGAATTATTAGCATTCCGGAAAATCACAATTCATCGACTCCATCTACAATGAACTATTTATCATCTCACATTATAGGAGATATCTATCATGGACAAATACATCATTTGAGTAGTGGGGAAGATGATGAAAATAATGGAGATAATCAAAAATTAAAGAAAACTAAGTATTCACACTAATAATTGACATTTTTCAAACATAATTTCTAATATGATAGGAAAAAGACATTCTTTTTTTTCTAAAAAAAAAAAAAAACACTCAAAAACATTTTCCCAAAAATTCTTTTTTTTAAAAAATTCTAAAAATCAAAATTTATAAATCCCAAAAAAATTTTAAATTTATAATTCCAAAAAAAAAAAAAAAAAAATAATTTTTTTAGGCATTTTTTTTTCTGGTTCCTTCGGTTAATATTTCTTGAATAATAGTGTGGTAACAAAAAAATTTTCTTGTAAATATTTGAAATTTCTTTTTCTAGTTAGTCATCAAAGCATTTTTGTTTTCTTTCAACTTTATAATCCTTGCAAAAATACCCCTGACAATTTTACAATTTTAAATCTACAAACTTTACAAATTTCTAAGCTTTAAATTCTTTTTTAATTATATAGTACATGACACAAGAAATTAAAAAAAAATAATGAATTCAAATTATTTTTTTAAAAAAAATAATATAAAAAAAAACTAGGTCTAGTTAAAGAAAAATAAAAATTATTTTTATAAATGTATAACGCATCTGCTCAGTTTGCTTTGCATATGAATCTAGCAAATCTAGAAAGTATGATATTAATAAAGTATTATAAGGTTCATCAAAAATAGCAGGTTATTCAAGATATTACATCATCTTATCTTAAATCCAATCATATCTGATTTAATTGATTAAACTATTATTATCTCATTATGATTGATTTTTTTTATAAAAAATATATATATTCAAGTTTTTTTTTGTTGTTTATTTTTAACCATTAAAATGAATAAATGAAAAGAAGGTCACAATAGAAAACCTTGGTGTTTCGAAAAAACTTGCTCTTTCTTATAAATATTGTAATAAACATGTCATTTCTTACAAATTGACAATCAAATAAATCGACGGATCAATCTTTCCCAAAAAAGTAGTCCGATTGCTTTTTTTTTTTTTTTTTTTTCATCTGAGCCATGAAATTCTTACAGCCTTAAATATATTTCCAATTCAAGATAAAAAATTGTGTGTAATTTATTCCCTTTGAGTAACCCGCCTGATCTTTCATTATCCATTTTTTAAGTATAGTGCTAGAAAACTTCACATTAATCAAATTTAAATATTATTATCCGATACGCCTCGGTACTACTCATAGTCGTACCACAGTTATTTTTTCTAAATTGAAAAAGAGTTATCAGTTTGATCAATAAATAGTCGTGAGAAACACAACATTAAAGGTAATGATCAATTTATTGTTTCTCTTCATTTATCATCTTAATCTGCATTTGTAAATCATAAAATTCGAGGCATACTGGGGCTGTTTCACTACTGCTTGATTTCCAAACGTAGAAAACCACTCAAATTAAAAAAAAGATAGCCAACTTAATTTTTAATATAACTCTATCGCTAATGATAGCGTTATGATAGTACTTACACCACCTTTACTTTAATGACTTCATGCTTACACAGCAATAAAAATAAAAGACGTCATATTCAAGAATCATTTAAAAAGTATTACTTCATTCACATTACACGATTATCCTCTTCTCTTACTTATATTAAAAATATCGAAAAATAATTCTCATTCTATTAAATAAAAACCTCGATATTTTTTATTAATAAAGCTCGTCTTTTTTTTTTAAAAAAAAAATATAATCTAGAGTAGCAGTAAATTTCTTTTTAATAAGATTATATATAATTTTTCTTTCATTTTTTCTTGCTCAAAGTTTACGTATATATATATATATATTTTTTTTTATTTCGCGTCACGTTTACTAATTCTTAAGTAAGTTATCTCTCTTTTTTTTTTTTGTACTAACTTTCTCAGCCTTTTTTTTGTTAGCATGAAAATTCTTGGTCACGTCGTACCCGTATTATTTTAGTTATTAGAAAATAACGTATTCTTTTTAATAATTTTTCTTTCAGAACAATGGATCCTGCGCCAAAATCACGTGATAACTCCTCAACTAAGTTGACTGAATCTCCTAAAGTAAATTCTAATCAAACCTCTTCAAAACTGACCAACGTTAAACCTAAACCTCTCTTCGTTAATACTCTTCAACGTAACACTGGCAATTTTGTCAAACCTAAAATTGTCGAAGAAGAGAAAGAGCGTGCTGTCGGTTTTCTGGTTCCTGACGATGAATCTAATACTAACGAAGTTACCGAAGAACTTAATGACGAAAATCCAGATTCTTCTTATATGGTAGCAACACCACCAATTCAAGATGAATTCTTCATTGGTTCACCTACTACATCAATTGATATCTCGGTTCGTGATTTGAATTCGGATATTTTAGTTGCTCTCGTGGACCGTGCTACGGAAATGAAGGATTTATTTAACCGTAATAAAGAATACTTTGATTTGGTTCAACAAAGTATTTTTTCGCCGGATGAAAATGAGTGGAACCAATTTCTTAATATTTTGTATTCTCCACGTGATGAGCGCTCCGATGGAGAATGGATGTCTGCAATATCAGAGTACATGGAACCAAATCCGACGCTTTTGGTCACATTCAAAGAAATCGTAGGGTACAACGAGATCGAAAACGATGATGACGATTTCTCTAGTATAATAAATGATAACAATCTTGATGAAAACGACATAAATGAAGAAAATGATGTTGATGAAGGATACAATCCTTTTGATTATTATTCTTCTACATTCGAAGAAAACGATATTGGTCTTTTGGATATTTGTGCAATTAGAGATTATCCAAAAATTTTGGAAAACCTTGAAACCTCGTATCCACAATTTTTCATTAATGCCAAACAGGAATTAAGTCAGGAGACTAAACGACGTGGAAGTATACTTGGTGGAAATCATTTATCACAATCCCGTCATTCATCTTGCTCGTCTCCCGCCTGTAGTTTAAATGGTGGTTTTAATTTCGGTGGTGGGAAAATTATTACAACAGATTTAACAGAAGAACCCGCAACAACCCTGAACGATGAATTCAAATCAATTTTAGTTGCATCCCGAGAAGAAATCTCTGACGAGGAATGGGAAATTGCAATTTATGAATGTTTGGATCCTTGGCCACAACTTGTTGCACAGTTTGAAGAAATTATTAAATATGAGATTTCAAACGACTAAAGCTAGCAATGAAAAAAAAAAAAACTATTGGAAAACAATCGTATTAAACTTCGCTTATTTTATGTTTGTTATATTTATTATTATTATTTTTTTTTTTAAGTTGTCCCAAGAATTTACATTATAATGTAGTTTTATTATTTTTACTTATCTATAATTTATTACAAAATACGAAGAATAAACTTTTCAAAAAAAAAAAAAAAAAAAAAACTTTACGATTTATATGTAATGATTCTTTTATGTATTTTTGTTTTGGCAATTTTCAAATTTCAAAAATTTCTTTAATTCTAGTAAGAATTATATATGTATATACACACATGTATAAAGAAATAGAAAAATTATTTTGTTTATTGACTTTATAAAATATACAACTTGGAAATATGATCAAGATAAGAGTCAACCTTTTCTTCTGAAATAATAATTATTAAAATATATACAAATAAGAATTCTCAGGATGCAATTTATAATTAGAATGACTAATTATTTTTCTTTTAAAGATTTGCATCAAAAATATTAAAAGGATTGAAGGATTGACTATTATGAAAAAAAAAAAAATTAAAACAATCAAAATTCATTGTTTATGTTCCATATATACATAGTTCATTAAAAAATCTATTAAAGGGGATATTACTAATGTAAATAATAATTTGGATGAATATTTTTTTTTTTTTGAATTTTATTCTATGTTATCAATGTTAAAAATGTTATTAAAATGGATGATTTATTTAACCAAATATAACTGTAAATGAGAAACTATATTAAATGATATAATGTAAAAATTAGAATTGTTTTATACAAAATTTCCCGTGTCTCCGTCACACTTTATTTGTCATTCCGTCTCGCTCTTTCCTTGGTAAAATTTGATCTCTGCATCTTTTTTTTTTTTTTATATATTCAAGATTATAAATTATTGCATGATTATAGATTGACTTTTCAAAATTTTTTTATATTTGTGATTCTTTTTTTTGTCATTACACTCAAATTGATTTGATCTTTGGTTTTTTTTTTTAAAAAAAAAAAAAAAATGGAATTTTTGGGTTGGTTTGTTTCAAACAAATATAACGAAAAATAACATGCAAAAGAAATATTTAAAAAAAATGATTTTTCACACTCCTCCCTCTACTAGAGTATGCCGATGAAAATAATTACCAAAAAAGAATATGCAAGAGATAAGAATATATTAAACACATTTATAGAAGTCATATGAAAAACCACTAAAAATTCGCCTTTCTTATATACGTATCAATTTAATAAACCAAAAAAAAAAGAAAAAAGAAAAAAAAAAACGTAGAATTGTTCGGGGGAAAAAATGACTAGGATAATATCTAACAAAAGATTACATTATCTACACTCAATTTATTCAATTTCCTTTCAGAATAAAAAACGTTAATAACCACCCACACATGTACTTAACATGATTAAGTAATTTAACAATTTTCATCATCTAGTACTTGTTTTAGAATATCACAACGTCTTTCCAAAACATTAAGAAATGATTCAACTTGCTTTCGTGACATTTTTCCTATTAATGCCTTGAATCGTGAATCATCAAAATCAAATTGTGGAGGCATAAATGGAACTGCAGTGTAAGTATGTTGCATTGAACCTGGAGCTACCATTGCAATCGGTGAATTAGTAAGTTGTGATTGAGGAAAAACTAGAGGCATGATGGGACGTTGTCCAGGTATAAGGGTTTGGATAGTAAGTGGATGTTGGTGAGGAGATGTAGGACTTTGAGGGTTAGAATCACATGATCCATCAGATCCTGAACCATCGAGACTTCCATTCGGATTACCATTGGCTGCACCCCAATCTCTACGACGACGTTGAATCTTTGCCTTTCGCATAGCAACTGGACGATCTCTGTTATGTAATTTAGCATATAATCCACAGGCATTACAAATGGGTTGTCCCTTTTCATTTTTTCTCCATAAAGGAGTTTGCGTTTGAGCACAATTTACACAGCGAATAGGAGCTTCGTTGGAGGAGGCTACAATAGTAACAACAGATTGTGATAGTTGTTGTGGTGGAGGAGATTGTAGATGAGGTTGTTGAGGTTGTTGAGTTTGTGGTGGTGGTGGTGGTGAAGGTGATAGTAATTGTTGTTGTTCTTGTTGTTGCTGTTGAGAATTTTGTAATGAAGACTGTGGATTATTGTTATTATCATCATTTTCTGAATAAATACTATTATTAGCTGTATTCTTTCGTGATGCTGAAAGATTATAAGGTCCATTATTAGTACTTGGTTTATTTCTAATATGTAATGGTCGATGAGTGTTATATTGCTTGTAATAAAGTCCGCAAGCATTACATAACGAATGCATTCTGTCGGGAGTGCGACGCCAAAGGGGAGTCTTATTTACACCGCAATTAAAGCATTCCAAATTTCGTGGTGGTTTTGTACTTGTGTGTTTTTTTGTGGTCGTTCCAGATTTGGATTTAAGAGAAGTTGTATCTGATGCAACATTAGAAGATTGTTGATGAGGAGAAGGTGGCGCTGTAGAAAAAGGACTAGTATGAGAAGAAGCTGTTTCACCCGCTGAATTTTCTGATTCATGACGTGAAGAATCACCTTTTTTGAAAAAATAATAAATAATGTTAATAATGGCAAATAACAAAAATTGTAATTGATCATTATTTTATTCCTTCAAAAATTTGAATTTTTTTTTTCTTTTGATAAAATAATACTTACTGCTATTTGATACATGTGATATGATTTGATCTTGTTGATCGTTATCTTGTTCAATCTTAATATAAGCTTCAATGCAATCTTCTTGTTTAATTGATCTTCTACGATGGAGTGAATGTGACATAGAAGGAGAAACCAGAGATAAAGCACCAGCCTCTGTTAAAGCAGAGAAACTAGAATCATCAAAGAAATCCAATGAAGAACGTAAAGCATCATCCAAAAGGATATCATTACTGAAAGATCCGCCCAACATTTCGGAATCATTTTCATCAAAATTGCTTGTAACCGGGGAATTTAAGCCGGATGATATTTTGTCCTCAGTTGGACTACCTAACATTACATCACTAGGATCAAAGAGATCTTCGTCCATCATGAAAGGGGCTTGCATAACAGGGGTTTCCAAGGAATTATTCGCGCTAACGGCCAACCATTCTTGAAAGGTTTTTTGATCTGACATACCATTCGCAAGGGCGAGGGACGACATAATTTCATTATCGGTCATTGGATGAACGATGTTGGATGGAGTGATCATTTGATATGGAAACTGCACCTGAAATATCTTGTGATCGGGCGATGCGGGTACAGCGTAGGCGCCAGTGTAGGTTGGTGCGAATAAAATAGTGCTATCAACGTTCATTAAAAGGTGATTTGGGGCCATTTGAGTGAAATTATCGGAGAAGGGAAAAATTTTTTTAAATTAGATTGTTGGACAAATAAAGATAAGGAAATGAAGATGCTATTTTTAGGTTTGATATACACAAAAATGTATTTTTGAATTTTTTGAATTGATGATGAATGATGAATTGATGTGAATATAATGCAATGCAAATTTTTGTTGTAATTTTTAAAATGTTGGTTTGTTTGAAGAATATATATATATATATATATATATTTTGCAGCAATCTATTTATCTATCTTTTTGTAGATATTATTCTGAGAGTGCTGAGAAATTTTTATGGATAAGTGCGTATTATACAAATGTAATACAACGTAAAAAAAAATGTTGGGTTTTTGCGATAATATGCTCAATCGACATCATTTCCAACGTGATTACCGTTGGTCATGTAAAAGTATGCCATAATATTTGAAATAAATAATTATATAATTAAATTAAAATAAAACAAAGTGGAATAAGTTACTCAGTTCGTAATAAAGGTGAGCTGAGCAACAAATAATAAATAAATTTATGTAAAAAAAAAATAAAATAACTAAAAGGGCGAGGAATTTCGACCAGCGTGTCGATAAATTATTATAGTTATTATAGTGATTAAATACACACTCAAATAACGTTTTCTTTACGAGGTATATATAATATATATTATTCGTTCTTTAACAAAAAATTTCGCGTTGTTACTTACACTTTTGCTAAAGCCTTTTTTTGCCTGGCTGAGTGAACGCCTGAAAAAAGGGAGATATATATAACATTTTTGTAAGTAGTAAATAAATATTATGTGAGTCACTCATAAGCCCTACTATAAAAATACTTGTAGTACAACTACAAATTGAACCAATCAATATCACATAGAAAAAATTTTTTTTGTAGAGTATACATGAACTACTTTAATATATTGTATCGTACTTTATAAAAAAATGGGATAACAATGTGTGACTTCCTGGGAATAATAACATTAAATGTCCATGAAAAAAACCGAAATCACAAAAAAAAAAAAAAATCATTGGTTTATTATAATTACACAAATTACACAAGGTCATTCTTTTTTTTTTGTTCTAGAAACAAACAAACAATTTTAATTTTATAATATTTTATTTTTAATTATTTATTTATAATTATTTATAAAATTATATGATAACTTAATATAAATTGTTAAATATAACTTTGTCAATAAAATTACCAAAAACAATTATGTCATTATAATCTTTCAATAATAATTTTTAAAAACAATGTATAGAAGATTTTCATAGATACATAGATATGTTGGTTAAAAAAAGTGAAACTGTTAAAATTGTCAATAATTATATAAATTATAATTCTAATTAATTGTTATTATTTCAAGTATTTTTTTTTTTTATTTTCTAAACATTGAATAATTATTATTTAATTTGTGATTAAATGAGAAGTGATTACCAAAAAAAATTAAATTCATTTTTAAAAATTTTTACAGAAAGCAAAATTAAAAAATTTTTTATTTTTTTTTTGGCGCCTTTAACTAAACATATCGGGATACAGTAATTTTTTTTTCCAAAAAATTTTTATTGTTGGCAAACATATGAAAAGTTATGTACAAACCCCACAAAAGTTCATTTGTGAAACCAGAATCGTTATTTTTGATTTGTATCAATTTGCGTGGCTTTTTTTTTAAAAAAAAATTTTTTTTAAAATTAAAAAGACAAGTTATAATAAAAGTAACCATACGTTATCATATATATATATTTTTTTATTTTTCTGGTGACTCCCTTTAAATAAATATACTTTAAATAATGTAAAATTACTTTACTACTTTAAATAATTGGAATTTTGTTGTTAAAATAAATTCTTATTTTAACGACGCGTCAATTTCGGTAATAATTTAATTTTTCTTTAATTTCTTTAATATATAATTTGTTATTGAAGTGGGTAATAAAATAATAAAAAATAGTAGTTTGTTGTTATTCAAATTATAAAAAAAATTATAAAAAAATTATAAAAAAATTATAAAAAAATTTATAAAAAAGAATGCATTACAATGATACATACGACGAAAAAAAGAAAACATTCACAAATAATAAATCATAAATAATAATAAAGCAACAACTTGTATTCATTTATTTATTATAAAAACTAAAAAACATTTAAATCGTTTAAAACTTTTGTTGTTGTTGTTGTTGTTGTTGTTGTTGTTGTTGTTGTTATTGTTGTTATTGCCGTTATTGTTGTTGCAGTTATTCTTTCCAAAACTCTTTTATCGATATTCAAACATTACACAAAATTACCTCCACACATACGAAATTATTGAAAAAAAAAGAAAACATTTGACATATTAGTTTTAATTGGGTTACATGTATTTCCAATAATTTTATTTTTGATAATTTTTAGCCGCCAACTTCTTCCATAATTAATTAATTTAAATTAATTTTAAATAATTAATTTAAATTTTAGTTTTAATAATTAATTCTCTCCCTTTATTGTCTTAATTATAATAATTATAATTTTTTTTTCCAATGCGCACGCATATACATACATCGATCTCTAATTAACTAATCACGTAATCGATATTTCAAAAAGATAAAACATGCGACACCCTTTTTTTTACATTCGCGTAACTATATGTTAATATATATTCGTATTCGATATATATATATTCGATATATTCGTTATATTATTAATATATTCGATATATTCGATATATCATTAATATATTCGATATATTAATACATATTCGATATAGTAACTATAATTTTCACATTTTACTAATTTACTGGTCACTAAACCTGATTATAAATTGAATTAGTTGAATTAATAAAAATAATCAATAATTATTATTATTATTATCATTTCGCAGCTTTTACTTTTTGCATTCTCAGATTTATTATACGTTTGAGCGGTTTTGTGACGAATAATGGATATAAAGAAAATCCCGTTGTTTCAGATGGCAGCTACTTATTTATCGACAAATATAAAAATGTTTGATACAAAAAAAAAAAAAAATTTAAAAAAAAAAGTGTGAAAAAGAGGTTAGGAGGTTAACGTGATTTTGAGAAAATTTGGGTAAAAGTGGGCGTATGTTTTTTTGTTTTAACTAAATATTTTTTAGGTTATTATTATGTTTTTTTTTTAGTTATATTTATATATATATATTTTTTTAGTTATATTTTTTTTTACCTAACAAAACTAACAAACCAAACAAACAATATTAATCAAACTTTAATTATTTTGGATCCAAATTTAGTTAAATAAAGATTAACACGAAATATCTTAAATCACCCATCAAATGAAAAAATATATTATATTTAAAAAAATATAAATTCTCAAAATAAATAATCTTTAACCACCACGGAAAACGCGTCGATTAATTACAACGAAATGATTTTTTAACGTAAAGAAAGAAATTTGATTAATTTGACTTTTCCTTAAATATAATAATAATAATCATCATCATCATAATAAATAATAAATAAATAAATAAAATAATGATAATAATAATTAAAGAAACAAGAAAAAAAGATTTACGGACCATTTTCCAGTTTTATTAAGCATAAAAAAAAAAAATATCAAGTTAAGCATAAAATTGAAAGGACGAATATTTAGATAATGGTATTGAGAAAATCGATTGTGTGAAAAACATCCTAAAAAACGCTTAACTCGAAAATTTCCTCTTCCATCCAACGTACGAAAATTTCAAAATTCTTACATAACATTAATATGTACACATTATAAAAAAAAATGCACATGTTCAAATACATCAAAGAACAAGTTTTTTGGTAGTCGGGCTTAAATATTTGTACAACACCACGTTTTTATCCCAAACATTTATTTTTTATTTTTTATTTTTTATTATTATTATTATTACTTTAAGTTATTACTTTGTTATTATTATTATTATTATTATTATTCATTATTCATTATTCATTATTTAAGAGGGATTTAAGAGGGATTAAGAAGGAAGGCGTATTTTAAATTTCATGTGAAATTTAAATAATTTAAAAAAGTGAGAAATATCAATGTGATGGAGGGGATTTAACGTGATATTGGAAATCGACGTGATAAGAATATTAAAGTGATATAGAAAATGATTGAAAAAAAATATTAAAAAAAAAATATTAAAATATTGGAGAGAAAAGAAAATTTAATGAAATTTGGGAATTACCTAAACGGAAAAAAATTCGGAGAAATTTAATAATAATAATAATTAATAATTAATAAAGATAGGTAATATATAATAATTATGTATTACTTTTTATTATTAATTACCAAATAATCAAATATATTTTCCGACCGAAATAAGAGTTTCATGGATACAATTTTTCATTTTGTGGTTTTTTATATATACTCATTTAGATTTCCATTTTATTCATATTTTTATATTTTTATAAAAAAAAAAAAAAATTCAAGAACAACACAAAACAAAAAGTAACCGTAACCAAAAAGTTATTTATAATAATAATAAAGTAAATATTTACAACGGTAATGATGAAAACGAGTAAAAACGGTAACAATAAAAAGTATCGACAAGTGGGACAGTAAACAGGTAACAATAAATCAAATAAAGTAACAATAACAGTAACAATAAAAAAGTAACAGTAACAATAAAAAAGTAACAGTAACAATAACAGATAAGTAACAGTAGACAACGCCATATACGTTTTATACAAATACGTTTTTAATATGCCGTTAATTACCGAACCGACATTGCCGAATCATTTTTTTTTTTATTTCTGAATGACAGTTTTTCACTAGGTATGACCAGATAAGAATGATGGAATCAATTATTAAAACCTATTAATAATCGATAATAACAACCTAATATTTAATATTATGCAATATTATTTATTATTATATAATGTTATCCAATTATTATCAAAGTCGAAATTTGAATCATATATATTTATTTATACGATTGATGGAAACATCACGTGATAATTAATGGATAAATAAATTAATAAATGAAATAATAAATTAATAAATTATCTTATGAATTTAATAAAAATGAATTAATAAATTAATAAATTAATAAATGATAAATGATGGATAAATGGATGGATGATAAATGGGAAATGGTTACATTAATTATTCCCGAATCACGGTAACGAGAAGCATTAGTTATTCCGAATCATGTAACGTGGAGATAACGATATAATCACCTTATCACCAATATATAATTATTATAAATTTATAAATTATTTATTGTAAATTACATATATATATTTCTTCCTCTCCACACACATTGTATTGTATGTATAATTTTTAATTATAATTTTTTAAATTAAAATAAATAAACAAAATGAAATGAAATGAATGACTGAATGAATGAAAAAGCAATCCATAAACAATAATTCTTTTGATCGCATGGAATTCATTTTTTTCATTTTTTCATTTCTTTGCAGCAAGCAATCATCCGTTGTTCTGCAAAATATTTATGCTCACTTCGAACCATGTGTCTACTAATTTTTATTCATTTTTTTTTTTATTATGATCATTTTTATGGTCATTTCCTCTTTATTATTTTGTCATAATATACAATATGATATGACTATATCATCTGTTCTTTTTTTATCCGTCGATTTATTTAATCAAAAATATGTCTTGCGGATCTTTAGTTATTCATTCTTTGTTCTTTTTTTTTATACCATAATAATAGCTACAAATTTAATAAACATTATAAATCAAATTAACCAAAATTAAACATAAAATATAATAACATTTGCTTATCTAACAACCAAAAAAAAAAAATTGCTTAAAAATTTTTTCTTATCTTGTACCTTGCTGCAATAAAATCTTCTTCTGTTATACAAAATTGATTGTTTAAATATTTCATTTCAGATAAGATAAGAAATTAACTAAATGGTAATATTTGTAATATTGTCATTCTGCATGTCATACACAGTACATAAAAATATTACATTTTGTTTTTCTTATCTATAATATATTAAATAAAATTTAATAATAAATATGTAAGATGATGATATTACAATAATTAATGATTTGGTCACATTTCACATTTCACATTTTTTTAATTCCCATTTATTTTATCTTTATTTTATCTTTATTTTATCTTTATTTTATCTTATTTTATCATTTTGTCTTATAAATAAATAAATATATATATATAAATATATATATATTTCCGCCAACGTTATTGCGTTACTGTTGCCGTTAGTTCTGTTGTGCAATATCTGCCCGTTTTTTCTTGCTCTGTTTTTTACATGTTCTTACTATCTATATTTTTTTTTACTACCAGTATTTTTTTAAAAATAAATCAAATTATGTGTATGATGAAATAAATCACATAATATAAAAATATATATATATAATTTATTTAAATTCGCATATCAAAATTGACGCACAAATCCGCCGTCATATAATTTTACTATTACCTTTTGAGTAATTATACGACATTTTACAAAGAAAGATATTAGGAAATGTAGGAATGTAAGAAATGTTTACATAGTAATATCAGTAAATAGACGATATACGGTAAATATATACAGTGAATAATAATATAAATATAAGGTAATGAAATTAACTTTGTAATCATGAAAGGAAGAATCCTTAGCGAATTCCTTTAAAACCTACGGTAACTAGCGTTGTTGCATTATTTACAGTTATATTTAAAGTAATAAATTTTTTTTACCAATGTTAACCAATACAATAAAATTTAAATGATGTCATTTCACATGTTGGAATCCAAGTCATTTCATTAAATTTAGATTTATGTTGTGCGTTTTATGTTGTGTAAGAATTTATGATTTGTTTACCTACGAGATAACGCATGGAAATATAATTATGCGTATTTTTTTTTTGATTTTTTTCGTTGGTGAAAGATAACAACAATAATAACACAGTTTTATTTATTTTATTCAAGTTATCAAACATGTTGATTTCTTTTTTAATAAAGAAAAGTAAAAAAGATAAGATAAAAGATATTTCCCATTTTAAAACAAAGATAAATAAATTACCAATTGTTGTTATTTTTTGAATCAATCAAATGTTTAAAATTATTTGTTTATATCTTACAATTGATTTTCTTTGCTTTATTTCAATTTAATGAAAGAGATAATAATAATAATAATATAAAATAATTAAAAATAATATAAATAAAAAAAAAAAATAACAATTTTAAGGATGACAGCATTCATTTATTTCATTCATTTCATTCATTGAATTCCTTGAACGAAATAATATTATCAGATCAATCATTATCTTATCTATAACAATAATGATATACTGTAATATCTCCTTGCATTAAAAATGTTGAAGAAAATTCTTTTTTGATTAATAAATCAAATGACACACCAACAATTAAATTAAAATTACATTTCTCTGTGCAACGATTAAAGTCAAAAAAAATCAAAGTTATCTTATCATCAATCATCACGCATATGTTAAAAATAATACAATTAAGTAACTCAATAATAATAATGTGAGTGGTCATTTATTTATTTCTTTATGAAATAATAATGATGTAATAATAGTAATCTCCTTTTTAAGTTGATTATTTCTCGTGATGCTGCGGGAATAGTTCTTTCAAATCAAATTATTATTATTATTATGATAAAAAATTTGTTGTTGTTATTATTATTATTATTATTATTATTATTATTATAAAAAATTTGTTGTTATTATTTAAAAAAGAGTTAATCTTTATTGTTAATTATAAATTATTATTACAAATTGTTATTACAATTTGTTTATTTTATTATTATATAAATTAATTTAAAAGAATTTTTTAATAATTAAGCCCAACACCAGAACGACCAAAATTGTAATTAATGTATCTAACATAATTAATGATGACCTTGATGATGATCTTGATGGTGAAGACTGTACAACATTGCTTTTAGGAATGGAACTGGAACTAGAAGCGGGAGTAGGATTGCTCGTAGATTGACTGGAACTGGAAATGGAATTAGAACTTGTGGATTCACTGGATTCATTGGAATTAGAAGGTAATGACTCAGCTGAATCTAAATTATTAGAATATATATTATATTATATTATATTAGAATATATATATATATATATATACACATACTAATTATATTTATAATATAATTAAGAATTACCTTTAGGAGGTGATGTATCATTATTATTATTTTTATTATTATTATTTTTATCATCTTCATACGTAAAAGAAAATAATGGCATATTTTCGTCATTATTACCATTATTATTATCCTTGGACTTTTTATCTTTTACATTTTTTTCGGTTACATTATTCTCATTGTTATCCTTATTATTATTATTATTATTATTATTATTATCGTCCGGTAATAAATCAATATTAGAAATATCACATATAGAACATTTCCAATTACGTGATCTAAAAAAAAAATATCCAAATTAAATTAAAATTTAATTAAATTGCTATTTTGTTGACTTTAATTTTAAATTCACCTTTGAGCTAATATTTTTCTTTCAGATTCTGTATAATCGATTCCTCCAATGGCACCATTTGCTATGTTATATTTATATATATATAATAATAAATAATAAATTAATAACCGTTAACAACCATTAATAACCAATAATAACCATTAATAACGATAAATAACAATTAATAAGTATTAATATTATTAATATTAAATTTCCTCTTAATTACCTTTAGTTGTTAAAAATCCAATCAAACCTAAAAGAACTGTACGAACTAATATTTATTTAAAAATATTTTAAAAAATTTTGATAATATTCAATTAAGCAAATTAAGTAGATAAATAAATACGTACTTCCCCAAGCTGGTAACCAATATTCCGGATGAAACCCTGTAATGTTTAGACATATTTTTTTATTAAGTTCGAATCTACCATTTGGCTGTTATAAATTATTATTATTATTATTATTATTATTATTATTATTATTAATGAATATGAATATAATCATTATAATAAATATAATAATAATTAATAATAATGAAATATAAATTATTATTATAAATGAATATTAATTAATTAATTAATTATTATAAATGAATGTAAATTTATTTAAATTAAAAATATTTCGTACAGTTAAAAGCATCAAATTAGGTGGCTTAAAAGGATATTCTGAAGGTAAAAGTATACGTCCATGATATCTAAACGAAAGAATTCATCACATCAATTATAATAAAAAAAATTATTTAAAAATTAAAATAATTCCGATTAATTAATTAATCTATTTATATTATATTAGGAGTAGGATGATTTTTATTCACCTTCCGCCTGAAAATTCCGTATCTTCGGGACCACGAATCACAAAATGCCATTCAAATAAATTATCCTAAAAATTTTTTTTAAAATTTGATTTTAAAAATTATTCCTTTTTATATATCTTAATTTTTTTTAAAAAAAAAAAAAATATATATAATTGAAAAGGAGATCTAAAATATTTTTATATTCTAACCTCTAGTGGTTGAGCTGTATAATCGCCACACTGATCTTGTTGTAATTCTCGAGCTTCTTGTAAAAGTCGTTTTACGGCTAACAATTAATTAATTCTATTAATAGTTTATCACATTTTTTATTTTTAATAATTCCATTTTTTTATTAATTATATTTTATTAATATCATTTTGATTATTTAATCAATAATAATAAACCTGGACTCCTTAAATTATAAGAAATAGTAGAAGAAGAAGTGATAGCGGCCATATTATTTCATATTATTTAGATATCATTTGGTTATTATTTATGCAATAAAATAATTAAACCTAAAATAATATTGTGGGACTATTTACAATGGGGCCGGCATTACAGCATTGCCAAAAATATTGAAATAATAAATTTCATACATATAAAAAAATTTGACAGTACTAATAAAATTTCTTATTTCTTCCATTTTTTTCTTATTAATTAGATATAATAACTACAATATATGCTATATAGTTTTTAAAGTCTTAATATTCGCAATTTTCCATACAAAATTACAGGTATTGAATTAGTTCTACTAACAACTTACACCAAAAACAATGTTATTGAAACTTCACTAGTGTGAGAGTTTCTTTATATATGTCAACTTTGTGTTAATGATACCCCTTAATTTTATTTAATGCCAAAATTTTTTCATTTTAACAAAAAATAAAAATAATTAATAAATAACTTATTGAACTCTTTTTTTTTTTTTTTTTAGCTCTCAATTATATGGATATACTTTATTAGCATTAAATAAGATACAAATATTTATTTACATAACACTAATTTAACATATTCCATTTATCTATCAAAAACTATATCTTTAGGTACAATTTTGAAAGGTGTTTTATCATTACTTGAGCAGAATAAAAATATATCAAGGGCTCAAGATCTTAGTACAGTGAATCTTTTATAAATTTACCTTCTATAAGTATATCCCTTCTTAAATGCACCCTTTAATCCAATCCCCACATTGAAGAATAATTGCTTTTTGCACTCTTCTCATTTGCACAGTGTAATAAATTTTTGTTTTCCAATTATATGAATATTAATCTTTTATAAATACACTCATGTAATTTATATACCCATATTATATAATAATAATTAATGTACCAGAGATTGATTCTTATTCTGTGCACTTTGGATTTTTATTGGTCTATAGTTTTGCAAGTGATCAGAATTGAAGTTTTATAAATGTATCCCTTTATAAATATATTCTATTGTTAATTTTCTGAAGGATACATTTATAGAAGGTTCACTGTAACTTGATTTCAAAATCCATTTGAAAATCTATTTAAAAGTTTATTTGTCACTTCTTTATTTCTAATGACAAATATTATTGATTCTTATTTTTTATTATAACTTGCTTATTATATTAAAGAGTTCATTAACTAATATAGAATATAATCAAATGGATCTATTGTAAATTTTTTACATTAATAAAATAGTACACTGTTAACAGAAAATAAAAAATTAATAATAATTAATATTTACAATTACTTTTTTAAAATTAATTCTATAGAAGAAAATCATTAAAAACTTATATTATACAAGTTAATTACTGAAATATTAGATATTGTTAATATAAGTTAAATACAAAAAAATAGACTATATTACAGAAGAAAAATTACTGTAATAATTTAATAGCAATACTATTAGTTATAATATTAGAAAATTTTTAAGAGTAAATATATCTGAATAAATTTATATATATTCATATATTTTACAACTTTATTTAAATAAATTTACATAATATGTAAATAAATTCAGATATATTTAAATAAATTCAAATATATTTACAAATATATTCAAATAAATTTACAGATATATCTGAATAAATTTACATATGCAAATTTATACAAATATATTTGAATTATACTTGTATACAAAATAGGTTATTATAGTAAGTTGAAATATTTTGGAATCCAAAAGTCAAAATAGTTTTTCATAGAAGATAAAATTATTTTATATAGAAGATAAATTTTTCTTAAAACTTGATTTTTATTCTTTAATTAAAAATATACTTAACTAGATACTTTTTTGACTTCTATATATAGATTAGATTTTTGTATAAAGTTTAAGGAGACAAAATATATTAAAAATTCAAAATCAATTTTGTAAACATGTATAATCTGAATATATTTGTAGATAAATTTGAATATTTTAATGTATGAATAATTAAATATATCTAAATTATACATGTTTCCAAAATTAGTTTTAAATTTTTGAGGTATTTTGACTTTTTGAGATTTATGTAAAATCTATTCTATATATGGAAGTAAAAAATATCCAGTTATGTGATATTTAATCAAAGAATAAATCTGAGTGGTCAAAAAATTTTGGATTTTAAGTAAAATAATTTTGTCTTCTATGAAAAACTATTTCAACTTTTTTTTCTGAAATTGTAATTTTGGAGTTTCAAAATAATTTTGCGTACAAGTATAATCTAAATATATTTATAAATTCAAATATATCTAAATATATTTATTTTTAAAAATTTCCTAATGAATAATAATTAATATACAATATAAAATAAAAAAAATTTAATTAAATAACTAAATAAGTTATATAATAATAACAATTTGAATAAAAAAAAAATATTATTTTTTTATTATTACTATTTTTGAAATGGTTCAATCTGATATTTGTGTTACAAAAAAATTACTGCAGATACTGTAAATACTGAATGATCATTCATAATAAAAATATTTTAAATTAATAAAAAATGTATTTTTATATTATATTTTCTTGTTTACATATCAACATTTATTTTTATTGAGTTTTAAATATATAATAATAAATTTCTTGCCTTTAATTTTAAAGGTTACTATCTGCAATTTTGAAAGATTATAAGATTACAAATATTCTCTAATCAGTTTTTAATTTATAAATACCAAGAGAATATAGTAAAAACCTATATTGACGAATAGTTTATTTAGATAGTAAAATTATAATAAACAAGAAATTTTCAAAACTTTATCAATTAGTAAATCTACTGTAAATTATATTCTCAAAACATTTACGAAATGAGATTGTGTAATAAATCTTTTCAAAGAAGCATCTGAATATAAAAAGAAATTAACAAGAAAAGAACTTCAAATATTTTAACAACTTGTAAAAGAAAAAGTTAACTGGTATTTAGATAAACTTTTAGTAAAAATGAAAATTAAATTGAAAAATTTTTACCTGTATCAATATTATAATATTTTTTATAATATTGTGATATAACTCATAAAAAGATTTGATTATTATTAGATTACTATTTTTATATTATAAACATTATAACATTTTTTTAATAATATTTTTTTTTAAAGTTACAAAAGGTTACTTATAAAAGAAATAAAATAGTTTGTAGTAATTTTATAGTAATTATTAAAAATAATTATATATCTGAACAATTGATTTTTCTTGATAAAAGTACTAAAGATGAATGTACATTTTCACAATTTTATAGATACTCTCCTACTTGTACACATACAAAAAAAATATAGTTTTTGTTTATAAAAAGTGATATATAATCCTTTCTGCACTTACATTAGATAAATTTATAACTTTAAATATTATAAAAGGAAATTATAATAAAAAACGATTTACAGATTTTGTTTTTTTACAAGTAGTAAATAATTATTTTATAGATATTTATTTTTTTTTTCTTGGAAATTAATTATTATATTGATAAAAATATTTTAATATAATATTTATTATTAATATCCTTTGATAAATCCTTATTCAAAAAAAAATAGTATAATTATTTTTGATATTATAAAAATTTATCATGATGAAAGTTTAATTGAAATTATTAAAGAATTGAAATGTCATATTATTTATCTTCTACCTTATTCCTCTAATTTTAACCTTATAGAAATTATATTTTTATTACTGTTAAAAGTTGAATGAAATGAAATTGAGATTTTATAAATATATATAATGATCCAATATATACTTTAATAATTATATATGTTTAAATTACATCTAAAATGGTTACAAATTATTTAAAAGTTTAATATATTTTTAAAAAATAAATAAAATTAATAAAGAAAATATATTTTATAAATTTTAAAGATTTAATATATTTTTTTAAAAATAAATAAATAAATAATATAAAATTTTATTATAATTTTTCATATTATACAACAAAATTTTAATAACCTATGATTTAGTTTTTGTGATCTATTCATTAGAATTTTCTTATTAAGACAAACATTTTGATAATTGTTTCATTAAAATTGGATCTCTCTATACAAAGTTAATGTTCATCATTTGTATTTATCAGTAGATAAATTTCTATTCTAATTTTTTATATTTTTTATTGAGATTTTATTAACTTGTGATTTAATTTTTACAAAATATAACTTATTAAATTTTTCTCATTAAGGTAAACATTTTAATAGTTGTTTCATCAAAATTAGACTGCTCTATACAAAGTTAATGTTTATCATTTGATATTTATCAATAAATAAATTCTATTTTAATTTTTATGTTTTCATTAATATTTTATTAACCTGTAATTCAATTTTTACAAAATATAATTTATTGAATTTTCTTCATTGAGGTGAACATTTTAATAATTGTTTCATCAAAATTGAACTTCTTTATAAAAAGTTATTAATCAAAAAATTAAAGAAATTTTTTATAATAATTGTAATTTAGGTATAATATCACAATTTGCAAATAATAATTACAAGTGTCATTTTTATAAATAATAAAATAAAATATATTTATAAATTTTAAAGATTTAATATATTTTTTTAAAAATAAATAAATAAATCAAATAAATTATATTTTGTAATCAAATACATTTTTATTAATAATAATATTAAAATATTAATACAAATATTGAATAACATACATAAACTAATATTTATTAGTAGATTACTTAATATTTTTTCTCCAATCTATTTTATTAACTCCTATAAAAATTAATTCTTCATCTATTAAATCTTTAATAACATTTACAGTTATATTTTCTTCTAAAAATGAATTTTCTAATGACTTATAAATTCCATTACTATAATATATATTATTTAATTCTGATAAAAATTCATCAATAATTAAATATTTAAAAGATAATTCAGAAAGGTTAAAAATTGATTTTTCAAATGAAGACAAGAATTGATATTAGGAAATGAAAAAGGAAAAAGAAAAATCTATTAAGGTATTGTAGTAGAACCAGAAATAACAAAAATAGAAATATTATTAGAAGATATTAATGTTAAAACAATTGGTTTTGTATGAATTGCTTCAAAAGTAGAATAAAAAGAAAGTATATCAATTGTTATCATTTCTCATATCTAATTTATAAAAATTGTAATAAAGGTCTATATAAAATATAAAAAATTAAAATTAAAATAATATAATAAATAATAAACAATCATATAATATCCTGAGCTCACAATATTAATTGTGCTGGTATTAATTAGAGTTATTAATGAAATATAACAAGTTAAGTTGAACTTATATTATAGTGAAGCAAGGGTCAACCTAACTCAATCCAATACAAATGTATTAGGCTAGTACTTCGCAAGTTACTTTGGATTACTCTAGGTTACTTTATAGAGTAATAATTATAATTAGTAATATCAGAATTCCAAAATATTAAGTTATAAAAAAAAATTACATAACAGTTACTAAACAATTCCAGTGATTAATTTTTATTAATTAAAATTTTTGTGTAACTTTAGTAAAATAAACTTTGATTATATTAAAAATCTATTAATAATGCAAAATCATTTATTATTATTATAATAGAAGTTATTCTCCTCATCTCATTTTATACTGTGGTTTTATTTTTTGAACATTTTATTATATAAAAATAAATTATAACAAATAAAAAATTTGAACTTTTCCTGGTTGCTTTTTTGAAAAATCCTTTTCAAGTAAGAGTTTTTTAGTTTGGTTTTCAGTTAAATATATTAAAAAAAGATTATTACTTTTACTTTTATTAGAGTGTGAAAGTTAATTTAGATATAGATTCCAAAGATAACATATGTATTTATTTATTTATAATAAAATAATAATAAAAATACTTTTGTTATTTGTTATTGTCTTTATTTTTTTTATGATTATTTTAATATGTTTTAATTCTTTTTATATCCTATTCTTCAGATAACAAATTTAAATATGACATAATATCAGTATTAGAAGATCTTGTCATATTTTCAAGTAAAGATACTAAAATTGTCTTTTCTTCATTTGAAATTATTTTTTGTCATTTAGAAGGTCTTGTTCTATATTTATAATAACTTGTATAAAATTAGATTCATTTAATCTTACCTATTTTTTATTTTTTTTAAATAATTTTTTGATTATAGTTTGAACTATATCCAAAGTTCTTCTACCTTTAAAAAATAAAAAAAATTAAGGTGTCAATAATAATAATTATATATCAATACAAGTGTCAGTAAATATAATATCATTATTAAAAGAATTAATCCTCCTGAAACAATTATTGATAATTATTATGATGGTAATGATCATGATAATAATTTAATAAAATTATAAAAATTTTAAATACTTTTAATATTTCTTTTTTCAATTTCTAATACTTCATGTAAAAAAATTTTCTTCATTTATTCTAGTCCTTTTTAATAGTATTGTTCCAATTTTTCTAATCCTGTAGAATTTAATTATTTTGATTTGGTTATTTGAAAAAGAGAATCATTTATTCCTGAATCTGTTTCAAATATAGATAATAAATTTGTTATCAAGTTCCATAATGGTTTTTTTTATTTATCAATTGTTCTTTCTTTTCTAATATAATTATTGTTATTCAAGTATTCTGATAATAAAAAATCAATTCGTTCATATTTTTCTTGTGATATTTTTATTTGAAGTTTTAAATTTTTTTCATCAATACAATTGCCAGTAATATTTTATTTAATAAATTTAATCTTGAATATTTCCAAAACCTCATCAAATGTAAAAAAATATTTTTTTCTGATTAAATTTACAAATGGTACAAGACAAACCTTTTCTTTTAATTGAGGATATATGAAAAGAATAGTAAGATGATGCATAACAGATTTTGAGTAATTATTTTTTCCTACTGATAAAAATAAGGGTGAAAATGGTGATAATCCTACATGTTGCATTTTATAATTGTAAACTCATATTCTAATAAAATGTGTTTTTTATATTGTTATTCATTTATAATAAAGAAACTAAACTCTTAAACAAATATTTTGTTTGTTATTTTTATTATAGATTTCTTCAAATTTGATTTTTTTTTTATAACAATATATATGTAATGTAATTTTTATAGCTACTCATATTAACTCCAAAATATGTTTTATTAATTAATAATTCACAACACTTTCAAATTTATCCAAAAAACATATTCTGAGAGCAAAAGCTAAATCAAAGATATCATAGCTAGAAAATAATGTAATCAAAATACTAAACATGTCTTTGAACATATACTATTGATTTAACAGTGGTCTTAAATTAAACCATTCTTCATAATACTTAATTAATTTTTTAAATACAACTTCATTACCATTAATATCAAGAAATCCTTTATCAATATCAAAATCTTTTTTGTACATTGTAACTGTATGCAAAATTTTTTTTATCTTGAGTAAGAATATTGATAGGTTCTAGAATTGTAATATTTGAAGGAGAAAATGCACATTTGGATTTAATTCTTTCAAAAATTTAAGTATGTGTTATTTCTATATCTAAATTAGTATTATATTGAATTTTACTATTATTACCAATTTTATATTCTAATAAATCTACAAATACAGTGTTGAAAATATGTATAATATTATATATTGATTTAGACATTTCAAATAATTGATTATTATGAGTTAATTCTATAACTCTTTCTTCTAGTGAAAAGCTTTGAGATAAAGTTATTTGAAAGATCATCTATAATGTAACATGAGAATTTTCACAAATGATATTATATATATTTCCATATTGAAAGGTTATTTCTTTAAAATTAATATTGTTAATCACAGCTAAATTAAAATTTTTTTTTATTTTTAATTAATCTTTTTGTAGGATTCACGTTAATTATTCAAGTTTTTTTCAATCTACATTCATACCATTTTGTATATGTAATCATTGAACATTTAATAAGAATTGAATGAAAAGATGAAAGTAATCTTGGTCTTTAGAATAAATTTATCATTACTTGTCAGAAATATAATTATTTTAATTATATGTATATTTTCAAATTGTTTTAAAAGTTTGTTCTAAGATTCAAATTTACGATTAGTTAATTTTACTTTTTTTTTGTAATTAAATTAATAAAAGAATTAAGAAATATTATTAAAAAAAAAAGTATGAAGGTGATTCTAATTTAGATTTGTTTTGTTTAAGTTTTGAATATGATTTCTAAAGTTGATTAACCATTTATATTACTATTTTTTCACATATAATAGAATCTAATGTTTTTTCTTCAAATGATATAGGTATTTAATTCAATTTAAAAATAGTTTTAATTGTAACAAAACTTGAAATATTTTGAATCAATGATATATTTTCTATATAATATAATAAAATTTTTAGAAAAATATTTTAAAAAAATATTAAAAATTCAAATCTTAATACTTTTATTTAAAACTTTAAAATTATTTTTGAATTTTGAATTTAATTAAAGAAATTTAAGTGTTGACAATAATGATAATAAAATTTGTTCTTGATATTTACAATCAGTTAATTAAAAAATTTGATAAATCCATTGAGCTAATAAATTTAAAATTTTTACTATATCTTCTTGATAATAATTATCTTTAATACAATTTGAAAGTTCTTTGCATTGACCAAGTCTAATATATATATGTCTCCTATTTTTTTTATAACATTCACAACAAATAAACCTTGATGATTTAACATTACAAAATATAAGCTTACATATTTCATTACAATTATCAAGTAACAGATAATTTTTTAATCATATATAAGGAATTTGAATGGATTTTCCATTAACAATTCATGAATACTTTTTACAATTATTATTACAACTAAAAAAATAATAATAATTACTACAAAATAAATAATATTTTCAGTGAATTATACTTTCAAAAATACTTTTGAGTTTTTTAACTTCTTTGTTATGTAATCTATTTTGATCAAAATTAAAGTGACTACTGTAAATACTTAAATTTTCTAATTTTAATTTAACATCTTTCACAGTTTTTTATCCACTTGTCAAATTTCAATAAGTTATTATAATTTTTGAAGATTTTGTGTACTTTTACAATGTTAAATAGTTTTATTAATTTTATCAATTACAATATATGATATTAATGTTAATAAAATTTTTTTTTATTATGATATCTATGTCATTATTAGTTATTTCAATAAAATTATCAATGTTATTATCAGTTGTTTAATAAAATTATCAATATCATTATTAGTTGTTTTAATAAAATTATTAATGTCATCATTTTCAACAATACTTTCATTTATTAAACTACTTATATTATTAAAAATTCATAAAAGAAAAATGGGAAAAAGTTGTGGTGTAGGACTCAAACATCCCGATTATACTGATACAAAAAAAAATCTTGAACATTCTTCGGAAAAAATAATCAACAGAACAATTATACCTGCCACCCAAATTCAAAATTCAAATGCCGAAATCCCAAATGCCGAAATCCCAAATCCCAAATCCCAAATCCCAAATTATGATTAGTATTTTTTGCTGAAATCCCAAATTCCAAATCCCAAATACTAGTAATTTGG
>CAJVPK010000461.1:0-31785 GCA_910592015.1 Diversispora eburnea | reverse complement strand
TGCCTTCATGATTAATTGATTATTACTTGATATTATTTGATTATTATTATTAATTATTATATATTTATTATCTGTTTTGAGATAGGCCAGTTAAATCAATTGTATTAGCTGTGACCTACTGGCAGATCACTGGTCAAAAATTGATAAAACATACACATATCGGGTACCTGATATGTGTATGTTTTATCAATTTTCGACCAGTGGATAGAGCCTATTATTATGTTTGTGTGATGTAAACTTTGAGACTGATTTGAGAAATTGTTTGAAATACTCTGCACAGTGGTGACAGTATCAAAGCAGTTGTGGAAATATAAAGCAAGATTACTTTACTAAGTGTATGAATTTATCTGTCATATTAATACAATAATTATAATCTATTCCTTTTACTTTATCACTTGGATAAATTTATTTCAAGTCACTTTCTTTTGTACCTTTTTAGACTAACAAAAATATGATATAATTTTTTTATGGCATTTTCAGATTTTATGATTATTTTAAGGTTTAACATTGCCTACAAATTATTTTAATTATCTGAATTATAGTTTTCATGATGCTATCATGTTTGCAGCCTGATCAGAACAATGAAAATGTATCAAGAATATGTGTTCATAGGAAAGATGATTTTTATAATATCTGACAGTTGTGCCAATTGACTTGAGCTATCAAGAATCACTTACAAACTTAACATAATAGTAGGCTGATTCTCTTTTCTATTATTTAAGTTATGGTGTCATTAATATTGTATGCATTTTAAGCAGGATTTATTTTGGTAAAGGTTTGTTCTTTCTTTTTATTGTTCTCAGTTGGATTTCTTATTAAAAAGTTTAATTTCAACTGAATTATTGCTTGATTGAGTTGTTTTAAGCTGTATTATTTTAAAATCATTTATGGTTTCATTTGAATAATTGTTTATTCTTGAAAAGAATTAATAATATCTGTTCAAAATGTCGGTTTATTTTGTAAAAACAAGCTGTTATCAATATTTCTAGATAGCTATGGGATGAAATTAAAGAAAGAAATAATAGATAATATATAGATTGTCCTGTGACTGAATGTATCATGAATATCATGAATAGCAAGAATTAATAAAATTAACTTCAATAAAATTTGTAATTTATGCATAATTATGGTCTTTTGTGCTAACATCTTTTAGAATATCTAGAATGAATCTTGTCATTTCACAGAAATATATGTCAACTCTCTGATTTTCACAGTTGCATTTTTTATTTTGTTTTTATTTTGTTACACATATAATCTATGAATACTAGCAAATTTTTTTGAATAGATTATAATTTTTATATTTTTTGTGTTTTACTACTCGCCGTGATATCTGCTACTACATTTTTTTACAGCAGCATTTATTACTATTACATTCACTTCACTTTTGCAATTACACTAACATACTAAAAAAATTTTACATGATAAATTTGTATTTTATACAAATTTTTGAATTTATTGTCACTTTTGACTCTGAATAGAATATAAATCTTTATGAGATTGCTATGTGCATTATGAGTATCTCCTTTGGAGGGTCGTGATATATTTTTTTAAGGTGATTTATGGATTATATATTTGGAAATAATATCAAAGACATTGATTAATTGGCTGAAAGGGAGAAAATTAAATAGTTTTGTACTAATTAAAATTAAAAGTATCCAAAATCTTGGAACGAAATAAATTAGCCAGTTATTTCTTTCAGTTGGATTTTTTTCAAAAGTAAGAATTTGTATTACAATAAGGAGTTAGATTACAATCACGATTATCGTCCTATCAATTTACTTAAACAAAATCTTTTGAATAATGACAATATTTTCATCATTATTATTAAAGTGGTCTCATGATTTTTAGATTTAACATTTCCAAGTTAATTTTTCTTCTCTTTCAATTCCTCCAGCTTGTTCTTGTTCATTAAACTTGTGCACATATTATTGATAAAGGATGATGATAATTAAATGAATGAATTAATTTCATTATTTTAATGAATTATATTATATAAGACCAATAAAGAAAAGGAAATTTAAAAATTAATTTCACTATTTTAATGAATTGAAACCAATAAAGAAAAAGGAAAAATACAAAAATCTAAGAATTAGAAATATATTTCAAAGTCCATTGAAAAAAAAGTTCACCCTCCATAGAAAAGAAAAGAAAAAATATTAAAATATATGATGATAGAATTTAGGATTTAAAAGAGAACACGAAAAGCAAATTATCTAATGAATATCATTTGGTAATAAGAAAAGAAAAATATCCAGTGGGTCAACTATATACTGTATGCATGTCAGATTAATGTGTTCTATTTGTATTATTATGACTGACAGAAGGAATTTAGAAAATATGAAAATAAAAGTATATAAAACATGTGCGCAAAGTAGGGAGAATGCATACTCAAAACTTTAAGAAAAGGAAAGTCTCCCACTAAAACATGTTACATCATTGAATATTTGAGATTGGACGAAATTTTTTTATTCATTAGTTTAAAAAGTTTAGATTTTTTAATATAGAAAAGGAAACTTAAGAGCGAACTGATCTGATAACAGAATATACAATAGGGTAGTCTAAAATGATTTGAATATAATAATTATACTGTATGTATATGAAAATATTTTAAGTATGTTTACTGAATTACTATCCTTTGCAGAGGGCTAATCATACATATGTTCAAGGTGGTGTTGTTAAAAGAGAGCGTGTATATTTGCGATTTACAATATTAACGACTCACACTCAACGAAGACGAAGCAATATTTGTTGTGTTCCGTTGAGGAATATCAAAATGATATAACTTGTCTTTATTTAGAGAGGAACTGCAACTATTCCCTTTATATCATTATTATTGTACATGTATAGTTTCTATTTCTTGTTGATCAGGATTTGTAAATATTTCCTTTATATTATTATTGTACATGTATAGTTGTTGATTCATTACAAGTATAAGGATTTGTAAATATTGATATTTGTAAATAGTTTCATGCTTCATGGTGGGAGGAGGATGTGTATCTAAAATCTTGGTATATCATCATTTATTCAACATGGTTATGTTTTTTTTTTTCAAGGGAAGGTTTATTAATTAATTAAATTAATTATATCGGCTAAACGATTTTTGACAAAAATTGAAACTATAACTATTTTAAAGAAATTCTTCAAGAAACTAGATTTTTTAAAGAAAAAAATAAAAATAAAAACTATTTTTTTTTTCGTTTGCCAATAATGATAATTATAATTGATTATAATCAAAATTATTTAATATTCTTTGATTATAAAAAACCATTTAATGTTCTTAAAGCATTTTTTAATAATGTAAAAAAATATGATGAGTGAAAAAAAAAGTCAAGGAATCAACAACAACAACAAAAGATTATATTGTTTCTTTTTTTGAGAGCTAAACATAGCCCTAAAAAAATAGGGGATAAACATCATCAAGCGAAAAAAAAAAAAATAAACAAAAGGGGTGACGGCTTCACGTGCATTATTCGTATAAAAGCTGAAGATTTTTATTTTGGCCGTGAAAAAAATAAATTATAGAATCGATAATTAATATTTGAAACATTCATCTCTTCCATAAATAAAATATACAACCAATTGCACTCACTGATATTCATTATTAGTTATTAAGCATTAATACTTAAATTATTTCGCGTCTCAAAAATCAAATAATTAATATTATTTCTTTTCGATTGTACCTTGTAGCACGAACTTACATATATTATATTATATTATTTACATTATTATTTACCATTATCAAATTATTCATCTATCCATCCATTTCCATGTTTTTTCGTCTTTCATCATTCATTTGGTTCCAAATCAATTATTGTATCTATCAATCATAATTCTGTATCTTTTATGCTATCTTTTACATATGTCTCCCTTATACACCTATTGTCACTATTTTCGCCTATCATTATTTAAAGCGACAAAATTTAAATTTATATAATTTTTTTTAATTTCTTTTTGTTTTATTTATTTAAAAAAACTTTCTAAATTAATTTATTTAGTTATTTATTTTCTAACGTATTTTTCACGTTTGACAATTAATCTTGATAATTTTTACTTAATTTTTTTTTGTCGATAATTCAATTAATCTAATTAGCCTTTTTCTGAGGTAAAAATATTGAAAAGCATATATATATATATTAATTAGAAAAAATTAGAAAAGAAATATATATAGAATTATATATTAAGAAGTAGTTGTAATAGACTAGGAAACAGTTAACACAAGAAAGTTATTTTTATCGAATATATTAACTTAAACAATCAGTCAGGTAGAAGAGATTGGTATGGCATAAATGGAAAAAATTGTCTAGATAGTCGTTATAATTGATAATAAAAAAACAGTATCTCTCATCAACAGAATAGTTCCTACTGATAATGAATTAAATAGAAAATAATGATTTATTTAAGATTATTTCGTCATATTATTCATTTTCAATGAAATGAAGTTAATAGGATAATTCATTAAATAATTGAAATCATCTTTATTATAAATAATGTAAATAATTATGTAAGCATGTTATATCAAAGATTATTTGATAGTACTGCAGTTAAACATATTATCAAAATGCTTTTTCTGTATTTAATGCATTTGAAACTTATCAAAAGGCTATTCGAAATTGGGAGCACAACTTTCCGATACTTTGAATGGCAATGATAATACTAAATATCTCCTTGATAAGAAATATCACTCCCTTAAAGTGTAGTTGAAGTAGTTCAACATTATATTTTTATTCAAGAAATCTCTTTATATTTTAAATACATTTAATCATATACATCAAAAGACATATTGTGTGTGAAATGGTAATTTTAAGGATAATCAAACGTCAAATATCTTTTCTTACCAGAGTTAACTATAGGGCTAGATGGAAGTCATGTCCATATATAAAATAATGAAAGGTTTGGGTTGCAAGGTGTAAACTTATACTTTTTATTTTTGTGAAAGATTACATAATATAAATAGTTTTCTTTTTATAAAATAATTTCCTGTTTATACTTCAAACAAAAAAAGAAAAATAGAAAATAGAATAGAAATGAAGAAATAATTATTTTTAAATATTTAGAAAATAGTTTCATTTTTTATTTCATTTTTTATTATTCTTATTTATTACCAATACCAATAATATTAAAGTTTATGAATTATTCTAGAAGATATTAATTACTTGAATTCAATAATAAGAATTCACAAAATTGGCATGGAATAAATAATAAAATACTACTTAAAAAAAATTAAGATATGAATTGGGGTTTGTCTTGCAAGAATAACCACATCCTACAAAGAACAACACAAGAAAGACATACAGACCACAAGCGACATTTCAAGTTTGCCAATTAATTATGATTATGCAATTATTAAAATATTCTTTGCTCAAATGAAAAATGGTCTATAATGGTTTCAAATTATGAATAGTACAAAGAAAAATTTTATCCCAATTTTCTATAAAAAAAAAACCCAGAGAAGTTACAAAACAAAAGTGAAGAAAATAAAAATAAAAATAAAAAATAAAGAAATTATTATAAAAATCAAATATGAACAATCAAAAAAACAAGAATTATATCATGATGATCAACAAAATATTTCCACTTATAAAGGAGAAAATGGATGACCATGATATAGCAAATGATCATAAATTGTTTGGAAAAATAACAAATACTAAAATACATATTAAGAATGAATTTTAAAAAAATAATTAATGAAGATTTAAAGAAAATTATATTGAATTAAATGTTAATTAATGCTTTAATTGACATACTTGATACTTACATCCTTAATATTTACCTAGTGATCCATTTTTTTTAATAAAAGAAACAGACAAACTTTAAAAATCAATTAAGTAATTCGTAAATTTATTCAGATTCATTTTAAATTAAATTAGATATATTAATAGCGAAATTCCTTATTCTCTTGACTCTTGATTGATAATGCTCAAAAAATTAAGAATAATGCTTTAAGCTTTTTCTTTTGAAAATTGGGATGATGAGACCTTCATAAATCCACTTACCAGCTGTGAAGTGGTGACTTTAATTAATTGCAATAAATTATTTACCATCCAAGAAATGAAATAGTTAATTCTCATTTCTTTCCAAAAACGTAATTTAATGATAATTTTAGCACTTCAAGCGAAAAATCATAGTAATAGTTTATAATTTAACAATAATTTTTAATTTTTTTTCATATTTTTCTTTTCCATTTTTTTATTTTTTTTTTAACTCATGATTGGGGAATTACTTGAAACATTTTTTTTTTATCTTGGAGAAAAATATTTTAGATATAAATACAATATATATAAAATGAACATGAACAATAAAAAAAAATGAAAACACAATAATTTAAGACACATTTGACTTATTATGTATCATCCAAAATACATAATATCATCATCATTGTAAATTCAACTAATAATTTTGAAGAAAATATAGAACCACAACAATCATCAAATTTAAATAATAATTTTTAAGAAAATACAAAAAGATGGTATTCTGACTGCAAGTGAACATTCCTTTTGGAATATTTCAGAACTCAAATCAGGAAAGAAACATGACAATACCACTAATTTATGTAATAATTAATCGCACAATCTATCCATTTTTCTGGATATAGATTTCATTCATTACAAATTCTTTTAAGTAGATTAACTTTATTACATTGAGGATTATTAATTTTTATCATTTTAAAATTTCCAACAAGATTTATTATACAGAATAGTCGCAGCAACTAAGAAACGGCACAGTTTTTGCTCATTCTGATCAAATGCTGTCTCATAAATGAGGCAAGAGACTACAGACTTTATTTTTCAAGTCATTCAAGTAATTGGTGGATTCTTTAAATTTTGCAATTAGATTAGGCAATTGTGAACTACATCTTTATAACACTTCTTATATCAATACTATATCTTTATATTTCACTTTTTCGAATATTACATTTCTCTTCTCCAATATCACATCTACACCTTATTAATGGCTTTTTTTTCAAAGTTTATTAAACTAATTCAAAAAAAAATTAGTAATTATCTAAAAAATTTGAAATAATCAATCACAAACAATATATAAATTTTAATCTTGAATCAAGTAAAAGAAATCTATTTCACACATCAAGACAAGATAATTGTCTAGGGTTATTTTTGAGTGGGAGTCACTGGGAAAATAAATTAAGCAAGCCACCTTAATGCATTGTAATGACAGACTGCAGATGCCGTAATTATTTTACCAAACCACAAGATATCATTATTGTCAAAATGACTTTTAATTATTCAAAACTTGGGTATTTTGAGGTTTAATTTAATTTAATCTTAGCATACAAATTAGATACTCACTCAAGCTTTTCATTAATTTAGCACGAATAAATTATACAAATAAAAGTGTTATATTTGAGTTTTCATACTTTATATTCAAAAAAAAAGTATCATTCTAAAAATCATTAAAAACTATTGGAAGACCAAGAAGTTCTTCCAGGAGTATTTAATGAAAAAGATTTGGCTGATAGCTCTTTTGGAGAAGTGCTCTTCGAACAAGCAATCTAATAACGAGCAGAGCACAATGCTCAAATTAAATGCCAAATGGAATGAAAATAGTCAATTCTTTTCTTAGATGGAATGTGAAAAAAAAAGAATCAAAATATCAAATAATCTTTTTCATTACTTTAAAAAAGTATTTGTATGATCCAAAGATTTGCAAATTTTTTTTAATAATAAAAAAAAGAAAGAGACAAAGTAATAAGAATTTTAAAAAACCAAATACAATTCAAATGCATAAAAGCTCATTCCAATTATGTTTTCATGAAGGTTTATCAGCACTGCCATCATAGTGCTAATTCCTTCTGTATGCAAACTTCATCAGTAAACTGAAAGTACTAGCGACTCAGAGAGTGACAAAGAAGGTAACACTTCTCTATGCAAGTTGGCAGTATCTGATATAAGAATGCCAGAAAATGAAATTTTTATTTCTTTTCTATATAAAACATAGATCAAGTTCTTAAATTCTATTCTGAAATTAAGTCACATTAATCAACTTGGTGAGACATTTTACTTTTACATTTAATATGAAATTTTCACACCAGACTGAATTCAAGTGTAAAGTATCTTTGTTTACCAATTAACACTGTATCAATAATTCAAACAACAAATGAAAAAGAAAGAAAAAGGATCAAGTTTTGGAGCAGGATACTTTTTTGACATCTTAAAAACAATTATTTGGAAATGATTCCTTTCTCATTAAATAGAATTTTACTGAAGTGATAGTTAAGTCAGTAAATATAAGAAAATATGATAAGAATTTATAAAACAAATAAACCAAAAAAATTACATCACATAATCAATAAGAATGGAAATGTTAAAATATAAATTTCAACCAGTTCACTTGAACCCTTGAGTTCTTACTTTCAAAGCAAGAGATCTCATATTATTGAAAATAAATATTCTTATAACAAACAATGACATTAAATTAAAGGAGGAGCTCGAAGTGCCACTTTTTAAATAGTGAATATTTTTGCACCTAATTAAACCGAAGAATCAATTTGTAACATTGGATCATAAATAAGAAGATTATACATCAAATGGAATTCTCAGCAACTAATATAATGAAAATAAAGAATATAACAAATTTACAATGCATCCTGTTGTTTTTAATTGAAAGATATCTGAAGAAACATTATTGGTCTTCTCTTGAATAAAAACCTCAAGATTAAATATCTTTTAATGATATTTTTCCCTTGTAATGTCATGTACTATTATTACATTTATACGATATTTTAGCCCTTATTATGTAAAATACCCGAAGACAAAATTTAGCTACCTGTTCACAAATCAAAAATCTATTTATTCAAATGTAAGGAAATGACTTGGATAGTGCCCACATTGTATAATTGAGCATAATAGCAAGAAAAAGATTCTTTATAGTTGCTATTTCGTTAACGAATTATTATAGGTTTTATAATAATTATAAGATTCCTTGGTAGTATATCATATTTTTAAGAAAATATTGATAAAAATAAATATGGATATTTGATATTTATGTAGTTAAATTATTTTCGTGAATTCCGTAAAAAAACTCTATAATTAATTAATATATCTGTACTATATATTCCGTGATTACCAATTCCCAATTACTCTGCTCTGCTCTAGCATCATCATCTCTTGCAAAATGCATTTATATTCGCAAAAGTTTGATGCTACACCTTACTTTTTATCCACCAATTCATGCCTTGAAAACAGAGTCAAACCTCCATTAGAAAGTTTTAGTTTATTAACAATGAGATCCACTCAATAATTTCATTACTTATATCCAGCATTTTATAGTTGTATCCTTAACGTTTACTATAATTTTGATTTAATAAAAAAATATTGTTGGTAATAAAAATAAAAAAACTTTGATCTTACTTACTGACTGAATAAGATAAATGCATGATTTGATAATGAATTAGCTTAAAATTCAATGATAACTTATTCACCGCGTATGCTATGCATTCAATCAGTGGATAATTAATTGACAAATGTTATTTGATGCCGAATTTTATAAATACTCACTGCCTGCAATATAATATGTAATCAGATAATTGATTAATAAATATTATAGATTTGTTAGGTAACGAACGTGCTAGTGCTAGTCAATTTCAATAGTGTCAGTTAAACCCGATGGTGCTAGTCAAACGATTGCCACCTAATCATTTGCCTCCCAAAGAAATTGTAAAACATAAATTGTCACACGTTAATATGTACATTATGACAATCACTTTCGACAAAATATTCTAACCTTTAAAATCGTTGATCGGATCAGATCTTCCCATATAAAAGTTTATATGCAGGGATTATACATAATATTATCAGCTGTATTTGTTCTATAAAAAAATGAATAAAAATTAGTAATTTAATTTCAGAAACTAATAAAAAAAAAATAAAAATATTCAATATCGAATATTTCCATGTCTCAAGAAATAAAGTATCGTCCAGCAGTTCATTCTTCTGTGGATTTCGCTCGTTCTGGTTGCAGAAATTTCTTTAGTTCAGATGGAGGATGTGATTTGTGTACTACAGAATATTTATCCAAGAATTTAAGCTTGGACTATTGGAAATGTTAATATTGATTAGACCATACAAGAATCTCAATAAATGACATTAATAATAAGTTACAATGGATACTTTATAATAATTTTCAAAACATCGAACACATAGCAGATAGTGGCCATGGATCTGTGAATTCTGGCAAATTAGAAAATGTAATAAAATGGAATTGGGGATTTTAATACACTGGATTGGGAATATGTTTTAGTAAATCATAGAGTCGTCATGAAAGAAATCAATGATTCTAGATACGATACTGAATTTTTGAAAGTGGTATGTTTCTTTATATTTCGAATATAATTTATTTTGAACTGTTATTAATATTTCGTAAATTTTTTATTATTAAGATAAAGACTATTAATGATTATGACAATGAAAATATTGCTATTTATTATGGAATTTCAATAATCCTTCTATACAAAACTATCTTTTTGTTATGGATTTTATTTGATGAAGAATTGCGTAATTTTTTAACCAAATTTTTTTGAGATTTAACGTGAACAAAAAATACATATATTAGAATAAATAAAATGGGTCTTAGATGTTTACATCGAAAAATTTAATTCATTGGCGACCTTCATAGTGGAAATATTTTGATAAACCATCCTAACTCAGAATTAGGGATAGGTTTAGGAATAGATTTAGATTTAGGTAAATTAGAAAATGATTTAATTTAAACTCTAACAACAAAAATAACAAAACTAATGGATCAATTCCATATATTCCACCTGAGGTATTAAGAGAAAATGAATTTACAACCGACGGTGATTTATACAATTTTGGTGGAATTATGTATGAAATAATTACTGCACAACGACCATTTGTTGATCAAGCACATAATACTTATTTGATTATAGATATTTGTAATGGTGTAAGGCCAAAGGTCTCCGATTTTATGTTAAATTGGATTTCAGATTGATATTTAGACTTGATGTATCGATACTGGAGTGATGATCCTTATGAACGTCCAACTTGGTGATGTTAGGCGTAACTTAAAATTGCTGATGAAAATCAAAAAAGACAACAAAATCTCAAAAGCACGAATTGCTTGAATTATTTTTACATTTAAGTAAGTTACATCCACAATCATGTCATATTAGTCGAGATATTCATACTCTTCATGGATTGCATGATTTATTGGAAGAAATAAAAACGGAAATTATTCAAGTATATTCTTAGAGCAATTCTGATAATTTTGTCTTAATAAAATTTTTTGAATTTTAAATTTATAGATCCTAATTTATTATAAAGTCCAAAGAATCAACTATTTAATGTCCAATTCTTATGATTTTTGTTCTAAAAATTATTAAGAACTATTGATGAGGAATAGAAATTCAAAGTCAAATGGAAAATAAACATTCTCTAAATATTTCAACCTTGGATTTTATTTGATTCCCAATAATATAAAGAAAACATTAGTATAGATAACGATATTATTCTTATAAAGAATAAAAAAATTGAAAGATTTGGAATCAAATGTCAATATTATCATATTTAATTTTTAGTCTATTGTTATTTAATTTTATCATAGGAGTAAAGTTTCTTAAATATATTTTTCTATGGGAACTCGTTTATTATTAAAGGATATCTGTCTAATTTGTTTCTCTTAAAACTATTTTAGCGTGCATATATTTTTAAGGCTCGAATTTAGAATGCCTGAAAAATGTTATTATAGAAATGACTGTTAAAATTTATTTCTTCATTATTAGGTTTATCACGTGAAGCCCATATTTTTTATTTATTTTATTTTTTACTATTTTCTTTATTTTTTTTTTGTAATCTGAATTCGCTAATGCCTGCAATAGAAAACATATTGTTAACGGAATGAGAGATGCCTCTTCAAGGTAAGTTCTTATTTTTTTGACACCATAAGATGACAAAAAAAGAGAGCAAAATAAGATAAGTACATTCGATAAAATGTTCTGTTTTGTTTTGTTTTTATTTAGTACATTAAGGAAAATAGAAAAATAGACAAAATGAGGTATGTTATAATTTATTTATTGGATTTTCTCTCTAAGAAAGGGATTTTGATATAGCATACTTATACCTTATAGCTATTTTCTAATAACAAACTTGAAAAGACAAATTAGTCATAAATTCTGATGGTCTGTTCTATGTATTATTAATTAATAGGTATTTTTTTCAATTTTTTTTTATATATTTTTAAATAGCAAAGTATTTCTAATAATAATAATAATTCCAATAAAAACAAAAAAAAAATGCTTAAAAAAGGGTTAATAAAAAAATAAAAAAAAAGTTTATTAAACGACAAAATTTATTTTAATAGGTAAAATATCACACTTTTAAACCTTTTTTGATGTGATGAAAAAATTCTAAATGATTTTTCCAATCTCAGGTGGTTGTGGTGCCATTCTAAAATTTATGTTTTGGATATAAATTCAAAATAAAGTTGTTGTTGAAAAGAATATTTAAAGTTTATGAAGAAGAACTGTGGCAATAAATGGAAGCTGAAGCATAATTTAAATTGTTATAAAATCAAACGAAAAAAGAAAATTTCGAAAATTCTTTTGGAGTTGATACCAATATCATGAATGAAATGATCAAATACTGATGCAGAATTTAAAAAAAATGTAATTGAGACTGAAGAGATTGTTAAAACTTACTCGATCAACATTAGACGCGTCAACCATTAGATTATCAAGCTTTCACTAGACCTAACAAAAAAAAACGACGGTATTTGTCATCTTCCCGAAAGTAATTGTAATGACTTCAATTTGTGTCGAAACAAGCTGCTCAACGGAGATATTACTCAATCCGTAGAGGAAATAATGGATACTACTTTCATATTAAAAGATTGATTCTGTTGAGTCGGGGTTGATTTACAATTGGGCTTAGGTTTAAAGAAGTAAATTTAAATCTGTCATTTGCATTTTCCGTTTATTTTATTAATGTCAGTGAGCCATCTGAAGATTAGGTAACATTCTTTAAACCACGAAGGATATCAATTATATAACGACGTGATCATAATTTGATATGACATTAGAAATAGCGAAACGTTACTAGAGTTACAGTAATAATAATAGTAATAGTATTACTAATGGAATTTTCGGAGAGGAAATAGTGGATATTAATGAATATAAAACAATAATGGAAAGCCTATTATGGTGATCCATAATAAAGAGAATTACTAATTATTTATTTTGTGTAACAACTTTTTTACAATGATATACATAAGCCAATGATTTATGCAGCACAACAGATATTTGATTTTGCCATGTTTTCAAAAAGATCATCCAGCTGGTCATTCTTCTAATGGTTTTGGTTATCGTAATTTTAGAACACAAACGGACTTTATGCATTGTGCACCAAATATCATTTTATTAAAGAATTTAGAATTTGGTCTAGCGGTAATCCTAATATCGATAAGATTATTCAAGAAACTCAAATAAACGATTTTTTTAAACTACAATGGATACCTTATGATAAATTTCAAGATATCAAATAGTGGACATGGATCTGTGTGTTCTGCCGAATTAGAAAATGTAATAAAATGGTATTGGAGTTTTAATACACTGATTGGGAATGTGATTAAATTGGTATATTTTCTTTTCTTTTTTTATTTCGATTATAAATTATTATTTGATATTTTGTAATTTATTAATTAACTAATTTGTTTTTTTATTATAACGATCATTCTTCATTCTGAATGCATCATGGAACTTCAAAAAATCCGTCAACTCAGAATTGCATCATCGATATAGAATTGTTCGATGGTGACTTACATAAGTTTTTAACCGAAAGTTTTTGGTATCTAGGATGGGAAACAAAAATAGACATATTATCATCGATAGTTCAAGGTCTTCTAAACTTATATGAAGAAGATTTAGTTCATTGTAACCTTCATGGTGGAAACATTGATCGAAAATAATTTCAATTTTGGAAACTTTGACATTGCATCAATTATAGATTTAGATTTTATGTAAATTCGAAAATGATTTGATTTTAAGCTCTAATAACAAAAATAATATTATCTATTGATCAATACATACATTCCACCTGAAATAAATTTACAACCGACGGTGATTTATACAATTTTGATGGAATTATATATGAAATAATTACTGCACAACGACGATTTGCTGACCAATTTGATGATTGAGATCTGTAATGGTGTAAGACCCAAGATCCCCGATTTTATGTTAAATTGGTTTCCAGAATGGTATTTAAACTTGATGTATCGAAGCTGGAGTGATAATCCTTCTAAATATCCAACTGTCATTGAAATATATGATTTATTTTGTGAAATATTATATAAATTTAATAATATAGTGGATGATAATGTTATTTAACAACGTGAAAATTACTGATGAAAATTAAAAAATACATCAGAATCTCAAAAGCAAGAATTGCTTAAATTATTTTGTCGTTCAAATAAGTTACATTTGCGATCATGTTGCATTAGCAAATACATGATTTATTGGAAGACCTCAAATCTGGATGATCAACAGGTGATTTTTTATAATAATTTTCAATAATTTTTTTTTTATTTTAATAAGTAATTAATTATAAAATTTTAAATTATTTGAATTTTAAATTTATAGATCCTAATTTATTATTAGAGGCCAACGAATCATCTACTAACAGCTGATATTAATGGGGAACCAAAAATTCAAACAAACAGAAAAATTTCATTAAAACTTGGGTCGAGTTTTGATTTCCAGTAAATTTAAAGAATGGGTTAATTTGAATAAGAGAAAGTTAAAAAATAAAAAGAAATGGAAAAATCCGGTAAATTCAAATCAAATATTATTATTATTTTAATTAATTTTTTTAGTTTATTTTAATTTAATTTTTATTATCAGAGTTATTATTTTAAAGATAATTTATTTATTTATTTATTTTTTTTTTAAAAAAAAAATATATTTCGAATATTTAGACTCGTTCAAATTTAGCATACTTATCAGTTTATGTATATTTAATGCTTCAAATAAACGTTATAATATATTTATAAGGATTACTTTGCTGGAGTCTTTTTCTGCTCTATTACTTTAAATTATGCTTAAAGGTTAGCGAAATACAATTTCTTCCATTATTTTATCGTATATAAATTAATGTTTCTTTCATAGCATAACAGTATATCATGTGAAGCACATATATTTATTTATTTTTGTCCGGAGCATAGCTTAGGACACTTAACGGACGAGTAAAGTGATACCAAAATTACGTTCTGATGTACCAAAAGTTTTGGTCTTGATGCACTTATAACAAAAAAATAAGAAAATAATCGAAATGTAACTTGGGATAGGTCTGTCCGATTTTAGATAACGATTGATTGTTGCTGATAAAGAACACATGACAACAGTTTTTATATTTATTATTAAAATGAATTTGTTTATTTTTTTTCTTATTTTGAAATAATAACTTTGTCAAAGACGTTTTCAATTGATTTTTCACTATTCACACTTTGCAAATACAAAGAAACATTGATGTTTTTTCAAGAATAATATTTAGATTCTTTTTATACCTTCAGAATGTTATGACACAATTTTAACATTTTTATCAAAGTAAACTGCCTTTAAGCAACCAACTAATAAAATGATTCAGAAGGTATAAAATTATTTGGATCTTAATTTTCCCAAGCTGACTTATATATATATATTGAAAGATTATTTTTTCTTTAATTACAAATACTCATGAATTTTCTATACTTCCAGAACTTTGAAGCGTAATTTTTAATGTATTGGTCAAAGTAAACTACTTTTGTGAAACGAATTAAAACTGTTCAGAAGGTATAAAAGTAATTGAATATTTGTTTTCACTAAGCTGGCTTACAAACTGATTGAAAAATATATTATTCTTTAATTACAAATACTCACGAATTTTTTTACAGTTCCATTTTACATCCAGAACTTTGAGGCGTGATTTCAAAGAAAACTGCCTTTAGCGACTAATTAATACTGTTCAGAAGGTATGAAAGTAATTGAATATTTGTTTTCGCTAAGCTAGCTTACAAGCGGATTGAAAGATGAATTTTTCTTTAATTACAAATATTTGCGAATTTTTTTACAGTTTCATTTCACTTCTAAAACTTTGAGACGTAATTTTTAATACATTGGCCAAAGTAAACTGCCTTTGAGCAACTAATAAAACTGTTCAGAAGGTATAAAAGTAATTGAATATTTGTTTTCGCTAAGTTGGCTTTCAAACGGATTGAAATATAAATTTTTCTTTAATTACATATATTCACGATTTTTTTATACTTCCAGAACTTTGATACATTGGTCAAAGTAAACTGTCTTTGAATGACTAATTAAAATTGGTATCTTAATTTTGCTAAGCTGGTTTACAAATGGATTGAAAGACAAATGATTCTCTAATTACTAATTCGGTCATGATCGGCAGCATATGATATATTAAAATCAGATATATTATAATAACGTTACTAAATCATTTCATGACCCATAAGTATTATTTCAAAAAACTTGGTTATTTTAGTTACCATTGGCTCAATTGTGGAAGAATTACATTATGGGTCATATTCACGTTATTGGTGGGGACTTTCAAATAAATTCTGATCAAAAAAATATAACATATTTTCCTATTCGACTTGTTCAAAAAATATGTACGATTCTTAATGGACAATATTTTTAGTTACCATACAAACTAATGAAAAAAGCTGTTTAACTCCACAATATTTTTATGAGTGTAATAATGTCACTGATACTTCTTCAAGCTCTAGTGCTGCAATTTCAAGTGTATATAAAATTTTTTAAAAAACAACACGTTATTCAGGACCATCAGTTATGGGATGGAACAATAAAGAAATAATTCAAAAATTCTATGAAGGTTTTGAATGGATTCCATTTTCTTTTAGTGTGGGTATATATGAAATTTTTTGTTTATTCTATTGAAGTATCAACAAATTCTCTTTTGTTTCATGGCGGTGATAATTATAAAGTATTATTAGTTCATTTTTATAAACGAAGACAAGCAATTTTTGTTTCTAAAATAAAAAAAAATTGAACCATATCAAGATTCAAAACTTGCAAAAGTGTTTATAGGAACAACACCTGATGAGGTATGGAAAAAATCTGGATTTATACAAAAATTTAAAGGACGAGAACTTATTGGATTGTTAAATAAAAAAACACAAGAAATATTATGCAATTATAGAGTTCCAAGTTGTCTCATTCATGGATAAGATAACACAGATCTTATAGAAAAAACATTTGTTTATTATTTGAAACAAAGAACAGTTACATCTATTAATTATAAAGATTTTTTATTCATGTGGAAAAAAAATAGTACAATTATTGAAATTTATTCAGAATTAAAAAAATATTATTCAATAAATTATGAATTTAATGAACGCGAATGGTGTGCATGGCGTTCATTTCTTCAAGCTATTGGATATACAGATATTACTCCTTGGACTAAAGAAGAATCAAAGGTAAAAATCAATAAATATAATATTTTTTTTATAAAAAATAATAATTTTTTTTTTTTAAAAAAATTTTTTTAGTTTCAAATATGGACGCGAGAATCAGATTCAACAAATGACAAAGTAACATTAGAAAATTTGTATAAATTAGGATTTCTTGTTGAAATTTCAGTTTGTGCATCAAATACAACTCAAATTTTTTGGTCATGTTTTAATAATGCATTAACACAAAATAAAAAAAACTTATGATGGAAAACGTCGTATTTTATCTATTATTGCTGAAAATTTTACATATTCACAATTACAAGAAAATTTAGAAAAGTAAGTTTTGTAATATTTCTAATTTATTATAATATTCAATAAAATAAATAATTTTTTTATATAAAAGGTCAAACTCATACTATTTCAGAAGCAAGGAAACATGCTAGACTTAATGGTTGGGGTATGCCTTCTAGACTAAAATTTACATCAGAAAAATTAGAACAATTTGAAAAAATTTTTATGGACAAAGATATTGCAAATATGAGTTCATACAAAAGTGACAATAAAAGAGGTCTTCCTATTTTATACTTACAAGATCAAAAGCAAACATTACGGGAACGATTTCATGAATACTATTCAAATGATATTTATTAGACGTATGGCATTTATGACACATTTACAAGAAAGTAGATATATTTATAAAGATAATTTGGGAGGATTATGTTCAGAATGTAATGAATGTGGTTATGAAGTATTTGGAGAAATTACTATATTAATAAAAGCAAATATTAATAACGAAGTTATTTATGTAAGTTGATTTTTTAAATAACAATTATATTTTTTTGTGTTAAATAAGACTAACATATATATAATAAATAGAAAGAATTATTAGATAATTCTCAAACTTTACATTAATATATTAGACGGGATTTTTCTAAGCAACTTCAAGTTTCACCAATAGGAGAAGCACAACATAATTCATGCATAACTCATTGTTTACGTTATGCTTTGGTTCATGTAATCTTCCACATCCGGATACTTGTTCTAATTGTGAGTTGTTGTTTATATTTTTTGATAAAATAAAAAAATATTTGTCTTTAGAATTTCACGAACAATTAGATAATTATCAAAAAAAAACTAATCAAATAGATGGGACATCATGCAAGAAAAACTTATCTAAATAAGCAAGTACAAGTTAGTTTAGATGGATTAGATAATGATGGTGCGGTATCAATTATTGATTATAAAATGAAAATTATACCTCAAACAGTACAAGAAACAAAAAAAGATTGGTACGGAAAAGAGGACGAGCACTTCATACTGTATTAATTTATACTAAAGATTTCAATCTTAGTCAGTTAAACGTACAAGCATTTGATCGCTGGTCCAATAATACACGTCAAGATGTATAGTTCGCAGCATCTTCATTACATGCAACATTAGAAACATTAGAGAAAAACCAAGGTGGGTAACAATTCTTTCAGACAATAGTCCTCATTACCATTGTACTGAATTGATGATTATATTGGGACATAGGTATGAAGGGTATAAAGTTATACCACGAAAATGGATTTTTTTGAAGGTCAGTGAAGCCAAGACCTCGATTGACTCTCATCATGCACAAATAGGCCGAATTTAATCATATAAAGTATTATTTTATTGTATTCTAATTTTAATTTCAACAGATTTCACAAGCTATTAAATGATATATTAAATTGGGATCAAATATTGAGTCAGGTGATGATATTGAGGAAGCAATAAAAATATTGCCGGAACACATGTAGCTAATTTAATACCAAGTCAATCTAATGGTAAAATTTATTTATTATAATAATTTTTTATTGAATCTTTATTTATTATTTATTTATTTATTATAATAAAAATTTATTTATTTTTTTATCAAATTTTTATTTATTATAAGCAATTGTAAATTTCCTTTTAATTTCAATATAATAAAAATAAGTAATAACTATTATTGCTCAAATCTTGAAAAATAGCCAATAAAATCTTATCCAGTCAATATCGTAATTCTTGATTAGCAATGAATTGTAGTGCTACATACCTAATTAATAGTGTTAATAATAGAAATAAATAATAAATTAAAGGATTTATAAATTAAATTATAAAGTGAATTCCTTAACTTACTTAACTTGTTCATCAACATAAGGTTCAGCATTCCTCATTCTCCGAAATAACCCAACACGGCTTTTCTTCTTGACCACTTAAACAAGTGAGACAAAATAGTCATTTTCGAATAAAAGAAAAGGTATTATAGATCAGCATCACGAAGCCGTGCCGAAATGCTGCATAAATTTGCCCTAGCATCCGTAATTCATCCCATATTTGCATATCATTGAAAGATTTAACGCGGTCTAGTTAAAGTCTCCCATCTCATCTGTAAAAATTATATAAGATATAATTTTCAAATTTACCACCAAATGGTGATGATATGTGATGATACCTTTAAAGAATTCAATAGATCGAGTACGATTTGACAATTCGTTAATATATAATTCGTCTCTAAATTCGGTAAGGCGATTTTTTATCTCAGAATATCTCCTCCGAATAGTGAATTTCGTAAATAATATTTTCATTCATAAAACTAAAGTATAAACTATGCTCCACTTCCGAGATCTTGCCTGCTAATTATTTTTAAGTAATAATAATGTCCACAAAAGCGATTAGTCAGAAAAATATTTTAATTGTCGGGAGCATATTTTAAGATATTATGATTCTACGAATAATGAAAATTATAGATGTTATTCGATATTGTTATTTGCATATAATCGATTTTTTTTTTTTTTGCACGATCGCGATAAACGAAATAAGAAATGGCTACTCAAAAATTGAATGGAATGAAAAAATTAGAAGTCTTTGGAAAAAAATGTATATATTCTCTAACTACAGTAATGGATGCTGGGAAATAAAGAGTTTTGAAAATATAAATAAAAATAATTCATCTCTCGCTGAAAATGAAAAGGTTTTTTTACTTTATGAATTACAAAATCATATGATGCGCTAAAAATTAATTATAAAAGATGGGTGGGTGCTATACTAAATGGAATTCTGAAAGTCAAATATCGGAAAGATTTGGGACACAAAAGATTGTTTTGAAAAGATTGAATAGTTCAAATAGTAATAATTTATATTTAAAATATTATAGTAATAATGTATATTTAAAATATTATTTGAAATATTATTTGTAATATTATTCTTCTATATCAAATTGAACTCCACACCATATTCTTCAATAACTTTAAAATGTTCATTATTTAATGAAAATAGTCGCGCTTGTTCTGAACGTTTTACAATAATCTTTTTGTTTCCTCTTCTTCCTTTGCAACACCACCCTTCAAAAAATTTTCTTAAACTATCAGCACTAAATATCCCCATTCTAATTTTAATAGTCTCAAGTGATTCTGGCACATTTTTACCCATTTTGTATAATAATTCATTAGCATCAATTTCTTCTTCTCGATAGCCAAATGAAAATATTTTTAGTTCATTAAAATTATTATTAAAAATTGTGATTACTTGTTCGAGACTTAAATTATATAAAGTTAATTCGGTAATCTTTGTACAATAATTTAAAATTGCTGAAAATATTTTAATTGTAATTGCGGAATATAAATCCAAGCAAATATTTTTTAAATTTGCATTGGCTGTTTCGAGAATTTTTATAATAAATTCTTGATGATGCGCATCATCCGAATATCTCGAATAAAAATAATGAAAACTACTTAATTGAGTAAATGATGAAGCCAAGAATAAACAATTCGAGCTACGTAATCCATAACAATTAACGATATGAAGCTCTTGAAGTGATATAAATTGTCCAATTGGTGCTGATTTCCGCTCGAATTGATAAAAGTTTACTGATCTTAAACGAAGACTCTTTAATTTTTCCTTTTGACTAATGATAGCCCATAATAATGAATTACAATCTAGATTAAGATAAGAAACAATTGATAGATTTTTTAAACGTTTTTGAGCACTAATAAGTTTCGCAAATAATTGCGCTTGAGAATATGAGAACAAAGTCGAATCCATGTTTAAAATATTATCGCAAATTAATGCCAATGAATCATATAATGGACGAATAAGTTCGTAATCTCCTATAGTCGAAGTAAAACTTTCTAATTTCTTAAATGCTTTCGGAGCACTAGGTAACTTGAAAATTGAACCAATTGAATCACTATAGTTTTGAAAATCATGAAAAAAAAATATGGTTCCAGTCATCTCAAAAGAATCCAAAAATATACAACGTTCTATTATTAATTTACACATCTCACGAAATAATATTCTCGGATTACTATCTTGATAAGGACCAATAAAATTTCGTGAATAGATAGAAATAAAATAAGCTAAATTATTAATTATAAATTTATGAGTGAACGACGGATAATCAAAAGTGGCTTGAGGTGGTGATGATGATAAATCAAATCCTTTCTGAATAAGTAAATTTCTAGCTTGAGTATCCATACATGATATATAAGTTCGAATACATAATGCTTTCGTATAATTTATACATTCTTGACCGAAAGGTAATTCCCAAAGTATTGGTATAGCAACTTTACACCAGATTCGATTAACTAATAATGATGAATATAAATCTTGAGTTGATTGAACATTATTTAAAATCATAATCAATATTTCTGTGGAAATTTTTATTGTCATCTTTTTTTCAAAAAAAAAAAATTAATTATATCACGTTTAAATAATATTTGTCTCTGTGTGTGACTACGGTGTAATGGTTACCAAAATAATAATCAGCAAATTGAAATCCTCAATTGTAAAATACCCATTACGTCACCCTTCAAAAATTTCTCAGACAGGTTGCACCCTCAAATGACCTTATCACATGATGGTTTTACTATAAACTTCATATACAAATTTGAAATTTGCAATTTATTTTAATGTTTTAACGTATTACCTTATACTTTTACATGAGGTAGAATTTTTTTCTGTTTTTGATGTTTTATTAGCATGAATATCAAGACCCTGTCACTTTTTGCTCTGGACTGGTGAATTTTTTATTTTTTGTGTTGCGTTAAGCCACTTTGACGATCACAATTTCGTTTTTTGTAAAAGCCCCTTTTATAAAATTGTCAAAAATGTATGATGATTTTGGATTTTCGTGCTGTTATTTATTTTTTTTATTATGTTTAATTTTGAAAGTACTAAATAACTTCCAGAATGCGGATATGAAATTTTTAAATGAAGTAAAAATCGAATCTGCTGAAATATGCATTTCAGTTCAAGAGAGAGAGGAGACTCAAAGCTATGCATTTATTTTAGAATATAGAACCTACATCATTATATATAAAAAGCTTCGTAGAATCTACATGAGAAAAAAATATTTTGATAATATTATTGGCAGAATTACAAATTTCAGGTTGAGAAACAAATTGAAATGGCCGATATTAAAGTAATAATACAGTATATAGGAATAATTACTTATAAATAGAAATATTCATCAATAGGTTCAATATTATTTTTAAAGTGGTTATATAACTTTGTTTTGATGCAAATTTGCAATTATGTTGAAGTGTTATTTCTTTAAAGAAAAAAAAAAAATACAAATAATTATAATTATTATTCTTTACTGTGATTGTTTGAGTGAAGAAAAGGGTCATGATATTTATGAAATATTAACGCATAGCACGCATAGCACAGATCTATTAAATTTTAATTCAATTCCTTAATACATTACTAAAAAATATGTATTTATCAATTTTTCATTTCTTTTATTTTGTTATTTCCATTTCTGCTCGCTTGGTTTGCTCACAAATAACAATCAATAATATTTTTTTTTTCATAAAAAACAATTATTTAATTTTCTTTTTGTTTAACAAACTTATTGGCTTTATAGTTTAATAATTCTTAATTTGAATAACAATTCATCACGCATTTTATGTATGGCCGGGTATATGAAACTTCATTTTATTAAATTTCGCCGCCTGTTATTATCAAACTCCTAAAAAAAAATCATTCAAAATTTTCTAATTATAAATACTCTAAATACTGTAAAGAATGAAAATTTTACTTTATATCGGGAGAGGGCTCAATCAAAGGTAACGAAAATTTCATATTTAGATCCGTGGGTCTTGTTTTAGACTATATATCAAGAAGTAATTTTTGAAAATAAGAAAAATGTACATCGTCTAGCGGTTCCATGATGGTTATAAGTATTGTCGTTCCGATGATGTTCTAAATATAAATATTACTAATCTCCATTATTTTAAATCAAATTTCTAATCTATTATTTTTTAATAAAATATTTTTAATTAATTTTAACGTTAAAATAGTTTGATTAATTAAACGAAAAATCAACTTAATAAATTTAAAAATTTAAAGATTTAAGCTATAAAATAATAAAATAATATAAAGTTTATTACTTAACAAATTTTTTGTATTCAACTTAAAAAAATAATAAATGTTACAATGAAACAAATAACTTAACATGCGAATACTATAACTAAATATATTTCTGATTCGTCTTATATTTGAAATATTAATATTATTCTTTTATATCAATTTGAACTCCATATTTTTCAATAACTTTAAATTGTTCATCACTTAATTTAAACAGTCGCGCTTGTTCTGTACGTTTTAAAATAATCTTTTTATTTCCTCCTCTTCCTTTACAACACCACCCTTCAACAAATTTTCTTAAACTATCAGCAGCAAATCTTCCCATTCTAATTTCAATAATTTCAAGTGATTCTGGTACATTTTCGGCCATTTGACATAACAATTTATTAGCATCAAATCTTTTTTCACAATCAAATGAAAAATTTCTTAATTCATTAAAATTATTATTAAATATCGCTATTACTTGTTCAGGAAACAAATAATGAACAGTTAATTTGGTAATCTTTGTACAATAATTTAAAATTGCTGAAAATATATCAAAGTTAATTGTGCAATATAATTCTATGCGAATATTTTTTAAATTTGTATTAGCAGTTTCGAGAATTTTTATAATAAATTTTTGAGGATACCAATTATCTACATGATTCGAATGAAAACAATGAAAACTACTTAATTGAGTAAATGACGAAGCAAAGAATAAACTATTCGATTTATGCAGCCCATTACAATTTTCAATATAAAGCTCTTGAAGTGAAATAAATTGTCCAATTGGTGATGATTTACACTCGAAATGATAAAAATTTACTGAACATAATCTAAGTCTCTTCAATGTTTCATTTTGACTAATGATAGCCCATAATAATGAATTACAATCTAGACTATAATTATAATTAGGATCAACAACAATTGATAGATTTTCTAACCGTATTTGAACACTAATAAGTTTTGCTAATAATTGCGCTTGCGCTTGAGAACAATTCAATACCAAATCCATATTTAAAATATTATCACAAATTAATGTTAATGATTCATATAATGATCCAATCTGATTATCATGTATTCCTATTGTCAAAGTAAAACTTTCTAGTTTCTTAAATACTTTCAGAGCACCAGGTAACTTGAGAATCGAACCAATTAATTCACTATAATTTAGGAAAACTTCAGAAAAATTTAAGGGAACTCTCTTTAATTTAAAATAATCCAAAAATGTACAACAATTTATTATTAATTTAAATATCTCATTAAATAATATTCTCTCATCATCTACTCGATAATCAATAATCTTTCGTAAATATGTGGAAATGAAATAAACTAAATTATTAATTATAAATTTATGAGTAAATGATGGATAATCAAAAGTGGTTTGAGTTGGTGATGATGATAAATCAAATCCTTTTTGAATAAGTAAATTTCTAGCTCGAGTATCCATACATGATATATAAGTTCGAATGCATAATGCTTTCTTTATCAACTTCTTAGAACCCATATAACATTCTTGACCAAAAGGTATTTCCCAAAGTATGGGTATAGTAGCTTTACACCAAATTCGATTGACTAATAATGAAGAATGCAAATCTTGAGATGATTGAACACTATTCAGAATCATAATCAAAATTTCTGTAGAAATTTTATTTGCCATTGAAGAATTAAGAAATAAAAAAAAACAATCATATCACTTTTATTAATGATGATGTTACTAAAAAAAGTAATCAAAAATGCACAACATAGTCATAGAAATTGGTAAATATTTATTAAATATTATTGTTTCACATCAAATTAATCCATATTCTTCAATGACTTTAAAATGTTCACTCCTTAGTGCTACAAATTTTATGGCGTCAATGAACGAACTTTTTGTCGTAATCTCCGAAGTTTCATTTTTACAATGTTACCCTTAAAAAGATTTTGGTAGAATCTGAAATCAATGAAAATCTTTTTAATTTATTTCATTTTCGTGGTGTAACGTAATGCCTTATACTTTTACGGCATACCAAATTTATTTAGTATGAATATCAAGATCGTGCAATAATTTTAAATTATGCAACTTAAAGCATCCGACTTTTTGCTCCGAACCTACAACTGTTCCAATTTCCTAACTATTTATTTATTTATTTTTCAAAACAGGGGCGTTTTTTAAGGAAAATCGCAAGTTTCGAAATCGTAAATGATTTTTGAATATTGAATTTGTTCCTTTGAGAATCTCTATTTCTTTTTTTTAAAAAAAATTATTTGATGATTTTTAGATTTCTTGCTACAGTTTATGTTCAGAACCTCTTAAAATCTAAAAACATGCAATTATGAAATTTATAATCGTAGGTTGATAGTAAATATTTAATTTTCTACTTACATAAATAAATTAATCTTGCTTGATTGAAACACCTGCAACACAGAACGTATTGTAAGGATAATGATTAGCAATATAAAGACCTTATTAACTTTATTAACTTAACTTACAGACATAATAAAAATTTCATTTAAAAAACATAAGTACAGTGTGGAACCTCTATACACTCATCGGGTACCCGATATATATATAAAATATTTTCTATACCTATCGGGTACCCTATATATGCCTGATATTAGGGACACCATGCACATATCAGGTACCCAATATGTGTATGTTTTATCAATTTTCGACCAGTGTAGCTCAGGAGTTGAATTAATGATCAAATGCAAATATGGAAAGCATATTTATGAAATTAGAAAATGCATACTAAATATAAGTATGGCCTTAAAGAAAAAGAACAAAACTAAAATTATGGCAATATATAATCCTTTGAGTGTCAACCAAACAAAAAAGAACTCATGTGACTAAGTGAAATTGAACAATTTACAAATAATGAAAACACTATACAATAATAATAGGAGATTCAATCTTCAGGTGATGTGATCCACAATGAATCAAATAAAAGGAGAAAATGTTTAGCATAACTAATCAGTATGTCTAGGACACAACTACATTAGATATTAAAGAATAATTATAAATATCATAGGCCATACTATATATATTTCTCAAATAAAAGATGAATATAGAGAAAAAACTACATGATTATCTCTTTAAACTCTGAAGATGTTTTTTTAAAAAATGAAAAGAATAATATAATGAAGCTCATGAATGGAATCAAGTGTAAGATGTTCCTCATGTTTCACCTGAGGTTCAGATTCACATAAAGCAAAAAATGTGGTGTCATTAAATGCCATGGACAAATGACATCAAATTAAGTAGAAAAATTGTAGCAATTTTGTAATTAATACAATAGGTACAAACTAACTATTACTCTAGTTTAGTTAGACCTGCAATCAACCAAGTCAGTAAGCAGGCATCTGAAGAATGTGATGGTAAATGAAAAAAATTTGAGCATTAGATCAAGGTAGACAATACATGTGAAATCTAGATAAAATATATATATATATAAATCAGTACAACGGATAACATCAATAATTGAAAGTTAAGCACAATTGAAGAAAAAATAAAAATTATAATATGATAGTAGAAAAAGACATATAGAGTTGAATTTTCTAATGATGAGTCATTACATCAGTAATTACTTTTGAGTTGTTGTCTTTGTCCGTACTTGGTTTTTATTTAACAGTATAGTATTGTGATGGTGTAAATTGTAAATCATGTGAGATAATAAATTGTAATACTAGGATGATTGTACAATTATCTGAGATGATAATTTGTATAGCCATCTGAAAGATAACAAACAAGGATGAAAAATAATGCACAAGGATAAAGGAAAATGTACAAAGATGAGGGATGACACACAAAAGATAAAGGACGAAGTACAAAGAATAACAGGTAAATGTGAATGAAAGTAAAAAGTATAAAAGAATTACATGTTAGAGACAAGAAATAGTAGTTCTAAAAATTTTTGAATAGTATCAAATATTAACCATGTACAAGATAAAATGGTAAAAAAATGAGTTGACAATTTTGTCTCAACAATTTCCAATCCTTTATGCAGTGAAAATTTAGCAGATCGTCCATATACAAGATAAAATAGTTCAATTTTGTTGTCAATTGGTGAGTAGTTCTATATACAAAAAGAACTAAAGGTATATTTTTATTCCAATAGGTTGTAACTTCTGATATTTTTATCAAAGAATTATCTAATGTTTGATTAAATTACTCAGTTAGACCATTTGTTTCTGGGTGATATGGTGTAGAATGTATATACTTAATTTCAAATTGGGCAAGAGATCATTAATTATTTGATTTCAGAAATGAGATCCTCAATCAGATAAAATAACTTTTGGATATCCATGTCAACAAATAATTTCATCATATATAAAATTGACAACCCAAAGAGCAGTTGCATCAGGAACAGCTCAGGCTTTAAACCATTTTGTTAAATAATCAACAGCAAAAATAATATATTTATTTTCTCAAGGGATATGAGATAAATGTCCAACAAAATCAATTTCAACTTTTTTAAAGAGGCCTTCTGCAGGAATAGACTATAAAGGTTGAGGGTTTCATTTTCATCCTCGTTGTTAATATACTTTACATACTCAGATATAGTCCTTTATGTTGTTATACATTTGTGGCCAATAATATAAGTTACGAACTTTATTAAAAACTATTTCAGCTCTTAAATGTTCTCTTAAGGGGTGATTATGTAATATTAACAGAACAGGTTCAATTTCATGTTCCTATAACACAGATTAATTATTCATGAGTCTTTTTTCATCTGTTAATTTTGAATAATAAATTGTTTTCAACTTTATAAATCTACTTTTAGATTTTATTCAATTTCAATCCTTAATTTTACTTAGTAGAGTTTGGTTTGTTAAATATTGTTTGAGTTGTTGATATTCAAGAAGAGCCATTTTGTCAGGACACCAACAACCTGAACTGGATTGTGTTTATCATCAAATTAAGTACTTTGTTACTTTTACTTTGTATAATTAATTATTATTGATAATATGGATATAGTTTATCGAGGTATATGAGAGAGAGCATTAACATTATTGTGTTTTCATTCATCATGATAAATAATAGTATAATTATAAAGTTCAAGTTTTAAAATCCATCTTGCTCATCGTCCTGTTAATTCTATTGAATGTAACTATTGAAGTGCAAAGTGGTCAGTTACCATATAGAAATGGTCAGTGCCAAAATAATGTCAAAAGTATTTGATAGTCCACATAACAGCTAGGCATTTCAAATTAGTAGCAGAATAATTTTGATCAGCCTTATTTAAGCTACAACTTGCATAAGTAATGGCATATTCCCATTTGTTTGGCTCATTCTTTGTGCAAAGACAGCTCCTAATCCAAATGACAATGCATCAGTATGCAAGTAAAATGGTTTATTAAAATTTGAATGTTGTAAGATTGGTATAGTGATTAAATATTGTTTCAATAAGTCAAAAGCCTTTTATTGTTCAGCAGACTAAATAAAGGATTCATCCTTTTAAGCAATTGATTTAGAGATTTGGCAATGTCAGAGAATTGATTGATAAATTTTTGATAATAGAAAGCATGGCCAATAAATTCTCTTAGTGTATGAAAATTTGTAGGGATACAGTGCATACAACTTAGTCCTGGCAAATAAGTTTTTAGGCGGCCAAATTTTACTTGTAGATCTTTCATCACATGAGCCAGAAATTTTGTAATATTATTGGCTTGCATTCGTCCACATGACATGCTGATGTGGAGAAAGGATCAGGTTTATTAAAAATCATAAAAAAAAAAAAAAAAACTTCGATTTTATTTTTTTAAAAATTTTTAATAAAATAATTTTGCAATTTTCAAAGATTTTTTTTTTAAAATGATTAGTGAAAGCGTGTGAAGGAAAAGCTGCATATCGTTTTAAACGTACCATTAATGGCATAGATCATGATAATATTGATGAATTAGAAAGCCCCAATATTGATGAATTAAAAGGTCCCAATATCAATAATTCTTTCAATGATTGCTATGATTGACCAACGGAAAATAATAATGCTGTAAATATTGTAACAAGACTTCAAGAAGCAGCAAAAAAATATCACGAAGAACATGCTTCTTACAAAGTACGTAAATCCCTTTACATAGGAAACTCAAGCCGTACTACAAGAAGAAAGAATCAGCAACAGCATGAAGTAGCAAAGAGAACTTTTGTATTGCATACCTTTTGGAATACTAAAGAATCTACTGAGGAAATTAATAATGATAATGATGACCTGTTGGGTGATGAAATCAAGGATTGTAATTGGAATAATGAAATCTCAACTGTTCTTAAAAATCTGAAGTTAGATATTAAAAAAGAAAAAATAAAAAGTGAAGTTTGGATACGTCTAAATGGAATCTGAATTTATATCCAACTTGTAAAATGCAACTATTTAAAAATAGATGCAAGTAAAGTTGTTGCCAATACACAGGAAAAGGAGTATATTCTCGCTGTGGGCATCATGCTAAAATATCGAGTTTTCTTTGGAATGAGGATATTCTTCTTCAAGTTAAATCATATATTCGGGAGCATAAATGGAATGTTACTCCACAGATACTGATGATACAGATAAATGAAGTTATTTTACCAGGACTTGAATTTGCGTCATCTCCAACAATCCATATCAATACTGCAAGAAATTATTTGAAGAAGCTTGGATATTATTATGAAAAGGTAAAGAAAGGAACATATATGGATGGACATGAGAGAGAAGATGTAGTTGCCTATCAAAAAATATTTTTAGAACAAATGAGTAAATTTGAATATAGAATGCCTATTTTTTCAGGAGACAATTTGGAGAAATAACCTGCCAAATAATAATATACAACCACTTATTCTTGTTACACATGATGAATGCATTTTCTCAGCTTATGATGGAAGTCGAAGTCTTTGGATTCCAAATGGAGAACAACCATTGTGAAAAAAAGGTAATGGCCGTTCGATTTATGTTAGTGATTTTTTAACTGAAGTTTGTGGACGCCTTGCATTTTCTGAAAAGATGCAGATATCAAATAATATATCCAGAGAAGCCTGTATTATTATGCATCCAGGTAAAAATAATGATGAATGGTGAAAGACCGATGACTTAATAAATCAAATAGTTAAATGTGTAATTCCTATATTCGAAGCACGTTTTCCAGGGTGCCAGGTCTTGTTTGCATTTGATAATGCATCAAGTCATTCTTCTTATTCACTGGATACATTTATTGCTAAATATATGAATCTCAGTTCCAGGAGAAAATAGCCAAAAATACGTAGAACATATTTTGGTGAAGAAATTCCACAAGATATGAACTTTCTATTAAATTACCATATTCCTGAATTATGTGAACAGTTGAAAGGATTAAAGCAAGTTCTAACAGAAAGGGGATTGCAACCAGATAAGGAATTAAAATTAGAAGAAGCACGAAAAATAATGAGTAATCAACCAGATTTTTTAATGCAAAAGGGATGGTTAGAAGAAGTTATTGTAGCAGCTGGACATCAAATTATATTTTATCCTAAGTTCCATTGTGAGCTCAACTTCATTGAAAACTTTGGGGTGCAGCTAAGAAGTTTAGTTGGTCACATTGTGATTATTCGTGAACAGGATTACAAAGAACAGTTCCATTAGCTCTTGCTTCTGTTCCACTTATAACTATTCGTCGGTATGCAAGAAAGACATTTCAATATATGGATGTGTATCGAAAAAGTTTAACAGGGCAGTGTTACAGAATGAAAATATAATGATAAAATAATATTAAAAACACCTGTAATAATTTATAATGACTCTTAAAATAATATTTAGAATTTAATATTAGTTCATATAACAAATAGTAACAATTTAATAATTACTTTTAGCAAATATTTATAGCCTGTAGCACACATTAATTAGTCGCGAAGTAGTAGTACAAGATCACGTGTGACGTGATATTTAGTTACACAAATATAACTATCAATTCATAACATTAACAATAATTATTAACTTATAGTATTAATTAGTAACAAATATATTTAGTAAACAATAGTAACCAATAATAATAGTGCACAGTAAGGCACAGTAA
>CAJVPK010000460.1:0-31788 GCA_910592015.1 Diversispora eburnea | reverse complement strand
TTGTTCATATTATCTATAGCACACTTGCTATCTGTGTATATATTTACCTGGGAACTTTTTGGCATTACTGTTAGTGCTATTAGTATTGCCATTAATTCTGCTCTAGTTGATGATGGAAATTGTTCTAAGTTACTTCAGAATGTCATATTGTTATTTGATTCTTGATCTAGAATCACCCATCCCAGGCCCATGTGGTCTTCTTCAAGTGCATTATCAGTTATATACTAAAATTTAATCATGATTTATTTCAAAGTCAGTAAGTTAAAAAGTTTTCATAGGTTATTGATAATTATTTTTATTTTTTTTTCTATATAAAATAAATTTTTATTTATGTTGTGCTATTAAATATCAAATTATCAATATCGATTATTGTAATAATCCAATTCTCTCCAAATAATTCTTTCTTAAATCCTATAAAAATAATTGATCATCAAATGTCAATTGAATATTCCAAAAATTTGCATATTATAATTTCATAATGTATTTCATAAAAATTACATCATCTGTCATTTATTATTATAAGTGACTCTTTTTGTAATTATTTGATTATTAATGAATAATTAATTCAATTGTAAATAATATAAATTTAAAGTTGTAATTTTCAGAAAAAAGAGACGACTATTTATTTGTAACTGTATTTTTTATACTTGAAAAAATCAATTTTTATTTTATTCATTATTCTAGTTTAAGATTAATTTATAGTAGTTATTAAAATACTGTGAATATTTATATTTTGTTTAATTAATTCAATACTGTGATCTGAAAAATTTAAATAATAATCTATATATATACCAATATATTTTAAGTTGTCATCAAAAGTAGTAAAACATAATATCATAAGTTAGAAATGTTAATAAAATATTTATTTATTTATTTTCATAAAAATACAACATATAATTCATATATAAATAATAATAACTAGAATTCTCAAAAATAATAAACTAATCAAAATTGGATAAATTGCATGAAATTTATAATTTAGAAATGACCAATAGATTTCAATTGCATTAGAGATTTAGCTGAAAAAAATGAGATTTATCCAAGCATATTTAATTTAACGATCATCAAAATTAAGATTGTTAATATGAAAATTATTAAAATCAGAAGGCAAAAGTTTACTTGTAATGTATGCTTCTGAATGAGTGTTTCCAGCAGAAGATAAATCTTTATCTTCATTTAAATAATGCATTTTTTGATTTGCATTTAAAAACATAAGTGAATCTTCTGTATTACGATCATACATCAAACATTTAATCCAATTTTCTGATATATCATAAATCATTTCAGCACTTGGACGTTTGGATGGATCTTTGTGCCAACACTTCTCCATTAATTCTATATAACATTGAGGTGTATCTTTATTAATTTTTAATCGAAGTCCATTAAAAATATCAACGCCTAATTCTGAATTATATGCTCTGTTAGCAAATGGTCTTTTTCCTGTTGAAATGATCCACATGATAATTCCTACACTATAAATATCTGAAGCTTGTGAATATTGATATTTATTCAATACTTCAGGTGCAATATATGGCAATACACCATATGCTCCAGATGATAAGGTTTCATTTGCTAATCTACATAGTCCTAAATCCCCTAATCTTAGAATTTTATATTTTGAATTATTATATGCTTCAGTTATCATAAGATTCCCAGGATGAATATCACGATGGACAAATCTTTTACTATGAATGACTTTTAATCCCCCAATAAAAGAATTCAATAACCATAATCGTTCAATCCAAGGTAATGATTTATTTTGATCAAGAAATTCTCTCAAATTTCCATTTTTCATATATCGTAATACTATTGCATATTCTTTTGTCATTGAATCTTGGGTTATGCCCAAAAAATTGGTAAAACATATTTGTCACGACATTGGAAATTTGCAATTAACTATAGTTACAAAAATTAAAATTAATATACAGTAAATAATATAATATTATATATTATATATTGATATATTTAATATTTAACTCTTTTAAAAATTCTTTACTAATTTCTTGTGAATTTTTAAGTTTCTTCAAGGCAACTTGATTTGATTTATAAAATTCAAATACTTCTTCAGGCATATCTATCCATTCTGCTTTCCAAATACTGCCAAACCCTCCTTCAGCCAAATATTCTATGCTTTTCAATTTACTATAATTTATCCATCTCCAAATTTCCCATTCTTTTGCGTTTTCATCTGATTGAGTCATTTGAATAATCTTGTCAATATCATAATTACCACTAGTCCATTTTGGCTTTTCTATAAGTTTACTGTCTGAACATGTATTATTTAATTGATTTAAATTTTTACAGTTAATGTATCGATGTTCTAATTTATTTTGATTTTTTTTAACATATAAAACTTCATTTCGATAGAAATATTCAACTGAACTTTGTCCGAATTTTTCTCCTCCTTCAGCTGATTTTAGGTACCACTGGAATGCTTTTTCTTCATCTTTTATGGTTCCAATCCCTTTTTCATAACAATATCCAAGATTACTTTGTCCTGCATGGTCTCCAACTTCAGCTGATTTCAGGTACCACTGGAATGCTTTTTCTTCATCTTTTATGGTTCCAATCCCATTGCGATAACAATATCCAAGATTACTTTGTCCTGCATGATTTCCCCCTTCAGCTGATTTTAGGTACCACTGGAATGCTTTTTTATCATCTTTTATTGTTCCAATACCATTGCGATAACAATATCCAAGATTACTTTGTCCTGCATGGTTTCCCCCTTCAGCTGATTTCAGGTACCACTGGAATGCTTTTTCTTCATCTTTTATGGTTCCAATCTCATTGCGATAACAACATCCAAGATTACTTTGTCCTGCATGATTTCCCCATTCAGCTGATTTCAGGAACCACTGGAATGCTTTTTCTTCATCTTTTATGGTTCCAATACCATTGCGATAACAATATCCAAGATTACTTTGTCCTGCATGATTTCCCCCTTCAGCTGATTTTAGGTACCACTCGAATGCTTTTTCATCATCTTTTATGGTTCCAAACCCATATTGATAACAATTTCCAAGATTATTTTGTCCTGTATGATTTCCCCCTTCAGCTGATTTTAGGAACCACCAGAATGCTTTTTTTTCATCTTTTATGGTTCCAATCCCATCATGATAACAATTTCCAAGATTATTTTGTCCTGCATGGTTTCCCCCTTCAGCTGATTTTAGGTACCACTGGAATGCTTTTTCTTCATCTTTTATGATTCCAATCCCATTGTGATAACAATATCCAAGATAGCATTGTCCTGCATGGTCTCCTCCTTCAGCTGATTTTAGGTACCACTGGAATGCTTTTTCTTCATCTTTTAAGGTTCCAATCCCATATTGATAACATTTTCCAAGATTATTTTGTCCTGTATGATTTCCCCCTTCAGCTGATTTCAAGTACTGACGGAATTCTTTCTCTTTAATATTTATAGTTTCATTTTCATTGGGATATATATTTTCCATTTACGCAATGATTTGTTCAATGTATTATTAAAGTTGTAAGAAAATTATTGAATTCAAAATTTATATTTTTCTATTAAAAATTTGAAATGGAATATACTATATATATTTAAAAGTGACGAATTTATTATATAAAAAGGTTATAAGAGAAGGTTAAAGAACATTCCTTAATTGAATGGTTTTATACGTTTTATTATTGAATATTTAAAATTGATAGTTCATAGACTTATAAATATTAAATTTCCATTGTACGATTCAACAATTTGCATTTTACGATTTAAATTTGGTCCACGTAGTATCGAAATCTCATTTCTAAAATTGGAATTATAAAGGTCACATGTGCCCGATCTTCATGATGCATCATTGAATATTTCAAAATATTATTAATAATTTCTTCATAGAATGGTTACATAAACTTTATTTGTCAAATTTGATTATAAATGTTTCTACTTCTTTATAGTTATTAAAGTGCATGTTTCATCGGACTTAGAAGATAGAATTTATGTAATATATTTATCAATCAGAATTGTGACCAAAATTTATTAACTTTAGGAATTTTCTAGTTAAACAGGTATAACATTAATTTCATGCTTACAAATAATCAATTTCTTGTATCAAAAAATGAAATTATTTTAATTATTTTCTTATTAACATTAACATTACTTCTACCTCTTTGGTCAGATTGTTAGTAAAATATTGTCGTAGGGTACTAGTTGGATGATTTTATCAATGAATTTTTTAAAAATCATAATAAAATATTAAATAAGATACTGTTTGCTTATAATAAAGTATAAAAATAATTTGGCGTCATTGGATTAATAAAATGGAAAATAGAAAATTCAACCACACCAAGAATAATACTTATCGCTTAATAAAAATTTGGTCATTTTTTTTTTGAAACGAATTTTAAAATAAAATATTTATAATTTTTAGTGAAGAAGAAAGTCAAGATAGTAATTCTTATTGAAATTAATGAAATTAATGAAATTAATTCAATTTAAAATTTCTGAAATAATTTAAAATATATAGGATATTGAATGTAGAATATTTAGCATTTGCATTTAAAAATATAATAATCAAATTAATTAAAATAAATGAAATATTCAACTTCGTTCTTATGATGATCAAAATTTCATGTCATCTAATAAAGTCACTGTAATGCAAACGAAAATCTTTTTTTACCTTTTTAAAAGATACTTGTAATTGTAATAATAAAATAAATAAATTCATTTATTTAATTCTCACGCAAGAATAAAAAAGTGATGATTGTTTCAAAAACAGTATAAGCAGCTTATACAACTAACATTTTCTTCTTTTATTATTAATTATAATTTCAAATGCCACTTTTGAAATAGTAAAGTTTTAGTATTTTTTTTTTCAAAATGAATATAAATTTTATAAATATAATCTTATAAATTGATGCGTTGCGTCATTTTTTTTTAAAGTAAACCTATGCTTTTTGGATATTGCGATAACGCATTATTCTGAGTAAAAAAAATCTTATCAGTTATAATTAATGAAAGAAATGAATTTTAAATAATATGCTATTATAATAATGAAAATATTCAATTTTGTAATACATATATTTATATTTCTTTCCTTTTTATTTTACAAATTTATTATTAAAACTGAAGATTTCACTACACTTTATTATTATTATTTTTATTTTTTGAATTCAACAGCTTTATAATTTTTTCTCAATAAAAGTTTTATTATAAAGATTTATAAGAGAATGATAAAAAAAATCATTAGAAAAGTAGAAAGTATAGAAAAACGATATAATATTCAGTTATGAAAATTTTAATTTGATCGTGTATAAAAACTTTATAAATGTTCCATGATTTTAATGACATTGACACATTATAGCTTGTATCTTATTACAAAAAGCTAAAATTATTAATGAACAAGTATAATTTTTAAAGATTACGTACATCAATTCTATTATCTACGTTGCTTTAAAAATACAAATAAGATCCCAATGTACTATTAATGTAAAGAAGCAATTGCTTATAGTTTAAATAAAGAGCATTAGAAGCAAATATATCTTAAGAAACAGACAAATATAAGTCTAAATTTTTATAATTTGAATGTAATAATGATGCTTGCAAACACATCAAACCATTCCATTTCAACAACAATAATAATTACAACAAATGGATTTGGACTATTATGTAAGTATTAATAATAGATCATTATTATAATTAAATGAATTCAAATATTTTAATTATATAGGATGATGGTAAAAGTGGGATGATAATGAAAGCAAGGACGAAAGTGAAGATGATAATGGCTTGTTAAATCTTTTATAATGACAAATGCATTCAAATTTGTTTGATGATATTTTAAAAAAATTTTTGCGATATTTATTTGCATATTGACCTTCTTTTTAAATGTTATTTCACTTATCTAATTTCGAACGAATAAATAATTGTTATATTAAATTAATAAAATTTTTTTTAAAAATTATTTTATTAATGGAGAGGTATTAGAAAATTAGGTGTAGTATTATTACAATTTCTATTCTCAAAAAAAGAAGGGCACAAATTAATTATGTTTTAATCCAAAAAATAGTATTTTTATTATTATCATTCTCATTGATTGGGAATTAGCAATTGCAATTGAACATTTTCGAAAACTTATTGAGGAATAACATTAAAAATTTGACATGCTTGACTTGATAATTCTTATAATATTATTTCATTTGGCTGAATATTTCTAATTCTCTTCGAAAATAAGACGACCAGAATTTCAATACGTTAAAATGTGCCGTAAACGATTTTTTCTTATTTTCAACCTCAATTATTACATTGATTTTGAGATAATTTGTCAAAGAATTTTAAAGACATTTTTTTTTTTTGTAAATTTTGTAAATTGAACGTTCAAAAAAGACAGCGAGAAAAAATGGAAAACAATAACAATATTAATTTATGCGATTATTGTATGGCAAGCACAATTTCTTATTCAGATATTTATTTCAGCAGTCATTTTCTAGTGTACATATATCATTTATACGTTGCTTTTTCTTCGTGTACACATGATCAAATTTTTTGAAAGTTAATTCAGTTAAATTATATTTTATCCAACGGATGATGACAAAATACTAGTAAAGGAATTAAATAATTATTAAAAAGACAAATACGATCAAAATTTTGATATTATTCATAATAAGGTATCAAATTATCAAATTAAATAATTTTCCTATAAATTTCTTTCTTATCACCATTAAAACTTCTTTGAAGTGATACTCATAAAAGGTTCCTTTTTTTTTGTTGGAATGTTCAAGTTTTATATGTCATTTTAATCCATCTTGAGAATTTCATAGTTACCATTTTCAATTCTTCAACAGGAAGACTTGATTTTTATTTCCTGAATTGATCAATTTACCTTTTTTTTAAACATAAATTAAAAAAAAATAATATATTTTAGACACTCATTATCTATTGTAATGTTCAGACAGATACCAAATATTGCAATAAATAGCTTTGATTTTAAAAAGTATCTTTTATCTAAAAACTATAATTTCGATTTTTAATTCTAAATAATTAAAGTAAGAGAATTAAAAAATTCATAAATTGGTAAATATAAGCTAAGAAAAATTATGAATACAGATTTGATAAAAAAAAACAAAAATTTAGTGCATTTTATTATTTTCCTAAAGTATAAATAGTAAATTAAAAGTGTTCCGATGATGATCTTATAGGTTTTCATAATCACATGCATAACTTCTACAGATATAAAAGTGAAAATCAGATTTATATCTATTTGGATACATAATAATTACATATTTGATTTTTTTTTACTCCGCTAAGAATTAAATTTTCAATAAATACCACTTAATGAAACTATACCACTAGGAAATTTTAAAGGCGAAAATTTCCGGAGTTATTTTACGTTTTTTTCGCTCGCGATCTATGAAACGTAGAGTGATTTTCTACTAAGACATTTCTAAGTTAGAAAGGAACGCCTTGTTTTTATCTACGAAATGGTATGTGTTTCATTTGAGAAACAACGATATTTGCGGAGGTATTACGGTTTAGAGAAAAACGTCCGTAAAAAAAAATCATTCGAAAATTTCCGCACATAATTTTTCACGGACGTTTTTATTTAAACTGTAATAACTCCGTGAATATCAAGTTACCGGGATGAAATACATACCATTTTGTAGCCAAGAACAAGGACTTTCTTTCTATCTTAGAAATACTTTAGTAGAAAATCTCTCTACGTTTCGTGAATCGCTAGTGAAGTCGAAAAAACGTAAAAAACAACCGCCTATTAAAATTTCCTGATGACGATTATCATAAATATTTAATGTTATCCCATGCTAAGGGATCATATCCTCCGATAATCTCTTAATTTTAACTAAAACAACCGTACAAGCGTGACCATGGCAGATATTCAAAAATGGTTGTGATGCAAATTCCACATAAGATTTAGTTAATATTGATAGTAAGTAGATTGCATCTGTTTTTATATTTTTTTATACCTGTTTTCTAAATAGATATAATTAAATGTTTTTTATATTATGGAAATTTTTAATAAAAACTTAATTTTTAATCTTGAAAGATGCAGAAGATTGATTTTGGAGATGATAAATTAACAGAAGAAAGATAAAGAAATACATATAATGAACAGATGGAGTAGAAATAATAATTGCTTAAAATGAATAACTGAAAAGGCTGCGGGAATTAATAAGACGAGAACTGGTCTTTTATTAAATAAAAATTCTTTTAACTTGTTTTCGCAAGTATGAATTGGCGTTTTCTTTATAAAATGTTATTTAAAAAAAATCTTTAGTTCTTTATTTTATGAAATATCGATGATCTTATTTATTTAAAAAAATGCGAAAATGTGATCGTATCAAATGAATTTGATAAATTCAAATAGCAAAGTTCAGGCGATTGAGTAGAATTTTTAAGTCTTCCGAGAATTAAGAGTCGAACATTTATTATAGCACTATCATGATCTATTCTTTGAGGTGGTTCATAGCACAAATTAAATTGATTAAAAAATTAATGTAAAAATAAATTTAAATAATTTAAATGGGAAATGCATCTTTTAATACTTGAAATAATAGGATTAATATAATTTTTTTGAATTTATAAATTTTTTTGGCTTTTGATTCTTGCCTAGTATCGAAATAGTATGTATGCATACGTGACTGTCATATGATTTACAGATAACAAAAACTTGAATTAAATATTCACGCTTATTTTTTAAAAAAAATCGAAAGGAAAAAATTTGATGGCGGCAGAATTTTTATCCATAATTATGAATCAATAAATTGTACAACGAAAGTTCGGATTGTTTGTAAAAACTCTAATTTGCCAGCTTTTAATTGAATTTTTTAGTTCTAAACTTACCTTCAACTACACCAACTCTACAAAAACTGTTGTTCATAAATTGTTTATAAAATATCTGAAAAATACACATAAGGATCATTTTTTGTTCATTTAATTATTTATGAAAATCATCAGTGAAATTTACGTGGGCTAGGGGTGATCAGAGAATTATGTAATTTTTGCCTAGTAGTGAAAATCACCACTAGCGAGCTTTAGCATTACCTTTTTTTTATTTGCAATATTTATAAAATATGTACATTTTATTTTTGAGATATGTAAAAAAATCAAATTTAAATATAATATATTACCATTTCATGTTAAATTATACGCTATTTGCTCATTTTGTTTTTGCTATGGTAACAAAAATGAACAATAAAAAATTATTATTTTTTAAATTTTAAATTTACATATGTATAAAAATTATTCAATTAATTATTTTTCCAGTACCCACCATGTGAATGAAATTTGGCAATGTCAATCAGCATTACATTGTTATATTCATTTCTTAAATAAAAAATAGAATGAAAATGAATATTTTATAAAGTTTAAGGATTTGATCTCGAAATTTCAGTTAGCCTTTGATATTCCAAAATTACATTTTGATCTGTCATAAATGCTGATCATCTAAATGAGATATTTAATATTGTCCCCTAGTAGGGCTGCGACTAACATGAAAAAAAAATATATTTTAAAGATTGAAGATCGAGGAGTATGGTTATTTTTTTAAGCTAGTTATTTTTTTTAATCATTATTATGGTCATGGATTAAATAGATCAATTGTATGCCCAAAATTGTGAAGTATAAATTTATATTTTGTGATGTTCAATTGTTATATGAAGTAAAAAAATATTTTGGTTTTTTTAAAATTATATGAATTACACCTATTCTCAGTGTAAGTGGGTGGAGGCTATTCTTCTGAATGGTATGTTCTCAGTTGAGTACTCGACTATGTATTTGATTACTATTACCGGTATAATAAATTCTTGACCTTTTTTTTCCAAGTAAATCATCCCAAAAAAAGAGTTTAATCTTTTATGTCGTGAATAATGTTTTTGTTAAAAAAATCCCTGTGCCGATTAGCGTTCAATAATTTTAGCGTACAAATTTGTCCGCTAAAATGGACGGTTTAAGAGATACGCTTAAAAAATCAATTTTTAAAACTGTATATTTTTAATATAATTTTGACCCGTAACAGATTCCAAACTATATAGTAATTTGATTAAGTAACTTAACCCCAATTTTTATATGCTAACAGTCCCGATCTCTCACGGATCAGGACTTAATAATTTATTTATTTGATTTGGTCGTTACTTTTTATATTTAAAAGTTTAATATTAGATTTATTAGTTTCTTTAATAACAAAAAATACATTGATTGGCCAAATAAAAATATTTGATTATGAAAAAATTGAAAAATTCCAATAAAAAATAATCATTATAAAATTGCTGTTTATCATAAGTTAACCCTTTTACTCAATTTAACCTTCAATTCTTCACAATTCCTAAGCGTTACAATACGTTCTTTTAATGGACCCATCAATTTAATATCGTATTTTCGGTACAACATTGCTAAGGTAGCTTTTACTTGCATCGTTGCCAAATTTCTTCCTGGACCTGCGGTAGATAAATGTTGGTGAATAATTAGTTAATTTTTTTTTTGATTTTTTTTTTTTTTTTTACATTATGAGTTGTGTACGAATTCTTTTATAATTACTTACACTTTCTCAAACCTCCGCCAAACATAAAATCTGGATTTTTATTATCCGGATTATTTTTATCCATGAATCTATCCGGGTTAAATGTATTGGGATCTTGCCAATACGATTTATGCTTGTGAATTCCTTCAATACTTAATGCAAAATTGGTACCTTTGGACCATTTATAGCCTCCAATAATTTCCGGTGTTGAATTTATTCTAAACTGCAATGGGAAGATTGGCTTGAGTCTTATTGCTGAAAGTCGCAAAAATATTTGATAAAAAAAAATTAATTGAATTATTGATATCATTATACTGCATCCAGTATAATCTTGCTATAGACACAACCACGGGAAAAAAAGTCAAAATATAGCAAATAGTGACTTAAAGTTTTTTTTATAACGTTGACAAACATGTTATGGATAGGTTTTCATAAGGTGTGACTATGGTAAGATACTGTAATAATAAATTAATATAATTGATATGTAAATTACCTTCTTTGAAAACAGCTTCAACATATTCAAGTTTTGATACATCTTCCAATGTAAATAATGAATTTTGATCTTTACCGAGGACACGTTCAATTTCTTCTATCATTTTTTGTTTGACCCTTGGATTATTTTCCAAAAATTGAATTATATAGCAAATGAAGTTTGAACTCTGTATAAAAAATTAAATATCATTGTTAGGAAGAACTTATAATAAAAAATTAATTCTTTTAATTTTTTTAATTTACCGTATCAATCCCGGCTAACATAATTTCCAAAAAGTTTGCCTCGATATTTTTAGCGGACATCGGTCCATCGTGAAGATCATCTGCGACCCATTCGGTAATACTTCTTTCAGTATTCACCGTTAAAAATATTGTTAATATGTCAGATTTCAATTTTTGATCAATAGGTGAATCAAAAATCTCTTCTCGTCTTGACTTAACAATATTTCGAACATTATTTCTTAACCAACTAACTTTATCCTTTAAGTAACGTGTATGTCTGTTGATAATAGGAAAATTTCGAAGAATTCTTGGAACAGAAAAGAAATAAATCATACTTTTGGATAATGCATCAACCGATTTTACAAACATCTCACTTTCTTTAAGAATACTTTCTGGTATATTTAATTTATCATTAGGGGATACATTATTATAATAATTAGCTAATGCGTAAGCAGGATTACTGGTAGTAGTGATAAAAATAATATCATTGAAGTACTTTTTCATCCATTCATTAAATTCTAATACTGTGTCTTCTCCAAGTTTTGACCAATAACTATCCATTTCCAAAAAACTTTCTTGTACGACCTTAACTGATTCTCTAACAAATGAAGGTGCCGATATGACTTTTGAAAAGAATTTACGATGGAATTGCCAATCATTAAAATTATTATTAAGCGCCAAACCGGTGTTCATTACACCCAATTCCGTAAGACCTTCACTATTATCATCCACATTATTCTGAAATGGACCATTATGTATAGGTTTCATAATCTTTTGAATGGGATCATAATCACTTAACAAAATAAATCGTTTGGATCCTATGAAGTATTCACACATATCGCCATATTTCGCGCCTACATCTTTCGTACTAAATGAGGAATTTTTTAAAACGTGATGAATATTACCAATAATTGGAAGTGGGAAGGGACCGGGGAGTGGATTCTCGCGTGTAAAATATTTGTAATAATAATAGAAGGTATAGACTGTCAAAACAATTAACAATATCTTGAGTAATTCATATGCAAATTTCATAACGACCTGGGAAAGCATCTTGAAAAGGTTAGGTGATTGAGTAAAACACACAATGAAGCATTTGATTTATATATAAAAAAAAATAAGATTTTTTTTAATGAAAAGCCATCTTCACTAATAAAATTTGTACATAGTGGAAAAAATGACCCCATGATTTCCTATTTGTTCATTAAATTTCTCAAAATGGATTGAAAGGAATAATATCTATTGTTTGTTGCTGGATTACAGATTACCTTTTTTAAAAACAAAGATCCTCATATCAGTCAAAATTATATATAATGAACGTGCACAGTCGTGTCGGAAAGTAAAGCTCGATTTTTATTAAAATAAAAATTCCGATACGTACATGATTTATTCTATTTCTATAATCATCAAATTATGACCACTCCTCATTCAAAGCAGTCTTGAACTCATCTACAGTTTTGGAAAAAAAATTTTCTAGATATTATCCTTTAACAATTTCAGATGTTTTCTATTGGCGATAAGTCGGGAGAATTTGCTAGCCAGTCTAACGTTTTAATTTTTTTGGTCTCAACCATTTTACGGTCTTTTTTTGCAGTATGTATTTGAATAATTATCCTGTTGAGACACCAGTTTTGGATGTCATGTTTAACCGTACAAATCATTATATTACATTCATGCAGTCATAAAAAAAATAAATGGGCGAGAAAAAACACAAAAAAAAAAGGGGAATATCTTGTGAAAATATTGCATATTGGTACATCAGAAATCGGGCGTTACAGTACTTTGCGGCGCGACTGTACAAATTATTTTGTAAAGATTTTTTTATATTAGACTAGACATGGTCGCGAATTAGAAATTAAAGTAGTCTACTTAACATTCTATAATAAAATATACTTCTTTATTTCACATTTTCGAGATTATCTAGAATTTTATCATCGGTCATATAAAGATAAGTTGAATGAATAACTGAAAAAAATAAATGTAAACAACGATTTAGTGGTATAAGTTTATCATATTTTGGTGGTATAACATCTTTACTAATAAAATTTGTACATCGTGGAACGTTGATCATATATTAACTTTTTTTTTTGAATTACACAATGGTACGTTTGTACGCACATCTATTTTAGACATGTTTATTGAAATTATATTTTATAAAATAATAAAGTTAATAAATAAATGTATATTTTAATTAAATTTTTAATTTATTTTAGTGTATATTTAAAACCAAATGAAAATTTACACAAAATGGAATGCAATGTACCGGAAAACCTATTTTAAAATGTTTGCGTCGACATGATATGGTACAATATTACCATCTTATAATTTCAACGGATTAAGAAAAATGTCCACTTATAATACTTGTATCAAAAGGAATTCATTTACCGCAATTTGCCGACCAAAGTACCCCCTAGGGCAAAATACCCCTATGAAATGTATCCGGGGTACAATATATAGTCATTACACATTATTATTATAATTATTATAACCCATGCTAAACAAAGTACCCTCCCCGTACAAATTATCCCCCGGTTTTTGGTCGGCAAATTAGGTACGTCCCCCACTTCCACCTATTCGTGTACTCCCAGTATTTAAACAACTCTTCAAATAATTCATCAAAAGTGAATCGATATGTAATTCAAGCATTCCAACATCGCATAATTATTCATGTAATTAATAGGTGTGTAAATCCATTGCATATTTTAAAAGCAAATCTTTATCATTAAACACATCATGAATATTTTTAAATTTATCAGCTAATCGTTGTATACGAAATAATTTATTAAACAATTGATATTATTAAAATTATTATTTAAATAATTTCTAGATTCCACCTTTATAAATATTGTAAAACAATCATATATGAGTGAGTTTCTGTAATTCTATGAAATGAAACTAATGACTCTTCAAAATCAAGTGAATTTCCATCTAAATAAAATATTTTTTAATATATTATACATTTTCAAATAATTTCCATTTAATTATTAATTTAAACGTTACTTTGCCTCCTTTAAAAATTCTTCAATTATATCTACGATACCATCAAACTTTCTCAATACCACTTCACTTTGACTTTTCTTAGCTATTGTTTGTTTTTAATATCTTATGATAGATTTCAAGATATTAAATGCCACTATTTATTATTCCAAGTGGTCTAAAAGATATATTATATCATAAGTTATCCATTCTATTACTTGATGATAGATGCCAGAATTTAGTTGAGATCTTGAATAATTTATCTATTGTGTCATTTCCACTTGTCCGCTCATCAAAATCATTTTTGAAATGTACAATTTGCACCGCCAACCATTACATTCTGGAATGCTTCAGACATTTCTGTTCGCTTAAGGTAGAAATTTTTTTTTTTTTTAAAAAAAAAAATTTGTATCAATGTACTGTAAATTGCTTAAATATTGTCATAAATGTGCAGTGTATTTGGAATACTTTAACCTATCAGTCTCAAAGTTTGTCTTTCACAAACTACTTTTTTTAATACGCTCTATCTGCCAGTAGGTCAAGCAAGCCGTCGCTCTAAACTTGCCTATCTCGAAACAGATAATAAATATATTATATTTCTCTTTAATTCTTTATTTTTAATCTGGAGGCTCAGTGAGTAAGGTGGAGTAAAAGTGTTAACACAGTATCAAATAATATTTAACAATATTTCGCAATATCGTGACACAAAAGATAAGTTTATTAAAATAAAAAGTTACAAGTTTAAAAGTAAAGTATCATTTAATGACAGAAATATTACGATGGGTAGCGTGTCTATTTTACCATCCCTAAAGGAAGTTTACTTTTCTATCTAATAATATTAATGTTCGAACCTATGCATAATTATTAATTAACTGAAGTCAAAGGTATTACTATGGCTACCAAGACTCTGAGAGATTGCTACTTCTTTTATACCTTTTCACATTCATTTAATTTTTACCCGTCATCCTTCGTACTTCATCCTTCATCCTTACACAATATCTTTTGGATGACAACACCAGTTATTATCCTAGGTGATCTTTGTATCACTATTTATCATCCCCCGTATAATTGCCAATTTACTTCGCCACAATATGATGAACAAAATATTAGTGAGTTGCCAGAATAATATTTTAAAAAAAATGAATGTAATTTTCTGGATATTATTTGATATTCTATATAATCGAAATTTAGCAACTTTGGGAATTAAATAGGACAGGAATAACACATAAATTAAAATTTCACGTTAAAAATCAAGTTCAGGCTACGCCACTAAGTAAAAATTTCTTGTATCATAAAAACAAAAAAATTACTTTTGTCATTAACATCATTATTTATTTATACTAAGATCTTATTAAAAAATTCATCAAAAAGTATCATCACATCACGTTATAACTCATAAACGAACAAAAAATCATATTGCTTCTTTATTTTTCGGGTCTCGTTCGAAACATTTCTACTGTCAATTCAGTTGATCCACTTTTTCTATAATTAAAAATACGAAAATAACTTTGGTCAATGTGCTGCTTGCAACTTGAAAAACCTGAAGAACGACACCCGAAATATTAGCAACTATACACTGGAAAAGGCTTTGACAGGAACAATATATGAGAAATGTAGTCCAGAAGTTCAAGTTGGAAGTTTTCTTTGTAACAGTTGCTATTGTACAATTGTTGAACATAACAATTATAAAAATATAAAAATAACAAAAAAAAAGTATTGTACGTATTTAACATATCTCAACCAAATAATCAAAAAAAAGTGTAACTTTGAGTATGGATGATATCAAAGATTAATTAATGAATCAAAATCAGCCGAAGAGTTAAAAATAGAAATTAAAGATCAATTGAATCTGCATAATAACCTTTTTAAGATTTTTATAATATTTAATAATATACTAATACTTTTATTAATGTTTATAATTATGTATAAATAGATAATAATATTTTATGCAATATTTCAATAATAAAAGACAACGTCTTAATAATGTATTATTCATCAGAAGCGCGAAAGAGTTTTAGAATTTGTAACTTTAATTGAGAATCAGGATCAGCATTTTTAATCTTATTTTTCAATCTATGAATCCTAATGCAAAAGGGTGGGAAACAAAGAATCTTTTAAAAAAAAGTATGTTTGCTTTGTAAAAATGGTAGCTTACAAAACAAACAAGTTAGTGGAACAAAAAATGTTATTAGACTGGTCCAGAACGTCAACTATTGGCATCAATACTCTTTAAATATAGGTTTAAGTGCGTTACTTTTTTTGACTTCACTCACGATTTGCGAGCGTAGAGCGATTTTCTACTAAGATATTTCTAAGATAGTAAGAAAGACCTTGCTCTTTATTACAAATTTATATAGGTTTCATCCCAGTAGCATCGATATTTGCGGAAATATTCGTGTTTAAATTCTAACGTCCGTGAAAAATCTATGGCAGAAATTTTCACTAACGTTTTTCTCTAAATTGGAATAACTCAGCGAATATCGATTTTACTGAGACAAACCACATATTATTTTATAGCAAAGAACAAGTGCTTTCTTTTTACCTTAGAAATGCTTTAGTAGAAAAATCGCTCTACGCTTCGAAAATAGCGAGCGAAGTCAAAAAAAAAAGTAAAAAAAGAAAATCCTCCTAAAAAAATTTACTGATGTTATCAAACTGTTTACAATAATAAAAGACTTTTAGTAAATGTGTATGAACATTTCAAGAATATTTTTCAAAAATGTCAATAATTTTTCTTATCTTTTGTAATTTATCTATTTTTTAATTATTTGCATTTATTTAATTTAATATTATTAAATTTTTAGCAGCAAAACTTTTAATCCTTAATATAGACGATTACCGTGACTTGCATGAATCTTGTATCCCAAATGTAACTTTTATTAATTATAATTTCTTTGATATTGGAAACATCGGATTGCCATGTTTTGTATAAAAAGAAAGAGATGAAAGTATTGTGTAAAAATATCTAAATAGAAAGAAAAGATCGAAATAAAAATATAAGCTTCAATAGTTGCATTTGAATGCAATTTCTGCATCTCAAGTTGAGATAAACTTCCATTACAGCTGCTTTAAACAAAAAAGCCATATAAGCATCACTTTTATAAGTGGAAATCATTTTACAAACCAAATTTTAAATGAATTTAGAAATTTTTTTTTTTATTGGTGGTAGCTTGATAACAATTTGTATTATCAGAAGAACTAAGAGCGAAACACGTTGTACAATTTTAAGTTGCAAAATACAGAAATTCTTTAAAATATATTGTATGTCCAATTCAAGGCAGGTTCTAGTTGGATGTTAATAGCTAAAGTAATTTATTAACATGAAGAAAATTGCTAAATATCACCGCAGGTGATTGTCACCACTGGGCAAAATTAAAATTTACGTGGGCAAGGTTAGGGTTAGGGTTGATCAAAGAATTGTGAAATTTTGCCCAGCGGTAACAATCATCTGCGTGATATTTAGCAATACCGTTATCATGGATCTACATATTTTACATTCAGGACAAAAATAGAAAGATTGTCGTTCCGAAAACAGTACAAACTTTATTATTTTTAGAATGCTTACAAATTATGGTATCATGTATGACAAATTATTTTTTTTTATTGTTCCCTATTCTGCCTTGAATGACAGCATCTCATCTCATCGTTAATTAAACCAGAAATGGAATAGTCTTGGGTGTTACGTTACGATAATGAATTCCATCAAAATATGCTTCGACATAAGTATTGACATTAGAAGTAGATTATATAGCTGCACGTTTGAAGAGAATGACCTGGACAATCCTTTATTTTTTCTATTTCTCGAGACATGAAATATCCGTTTTTAAAAATTTTTTAGCTAAATTTCTTTATTAAAATTAATTTACTTATCTAATCAAAAAATAAATAATAGCTTTTGTTCGTTACACATGATCTTCAAGAAATTTATACTCTTTTGGAACGAATGACTTTTCATAATAACATAGGCACAAAAAAAAAAAAAAGTAATGGCTTTCAGGATAAGATTGTCACCCGAAATGGAAATTAAGATTATGATTGATCGGCAAATTTAAACTGATTCAACCCAAATTAACAATAAATTATTTTTAGAAAACAATATTTTATAATAAACGTGGCCACAAAAATTTACCTTGTGATTTTTATGTATTATGTATTATATAAATAAATTTCTGATCATTTTATTTTTCTTTCGAATCTATTTGATTTTCCTTTCAAAATTCACTATTCGTTCGAAATTCATTTTTTTTTTTATTAAAATGGTTACCGCGAATCAATTTGAGCCTTTAATCGGTTTTATATGTGGAGCTGCTGTGATGGTAAGGTTTTGCAACAAATATTTTGACATAAATATTTTTTTAGCTTACATTTTTACTTCTTTGAATTTAGATATCTTTCCATAATCTTTTCGTATCTATCGTTTTATACAAAGCTCGTAAATCCAATGTTTCTAATATCAACAAAATTATCTTGAATCTTAGTGTCATGATACTTTTCTTATTCAGATTTTCAATTGGATTTACACCTACCCGAGTAGATTTACGTAGTTGTCAAATTATATATTATATTCAATATATTGCATCATTTGTTTTTAGAACATCCTTAGCATTTTTTTTATTGTGGCGTTTAAGACAAGTTGGAAACTCGCAAATAGATAAATGGGCTAGCATCTTTTTATTATCAATAAGAACAATACCTCATGTATGTTAAGTTTCTCAAATATATTATTACTTTCTTTTATAATTTATTTATCCTTATTTTTTTTTTATGGATACAGCTTACAGTATTTGGTTTTATCAAAATAGCTGTAGCCTCATACCCAGTTCGAGATTATTGCTGGGTTGATCAATCCAAGTTTAAAATACCAGAAGTGATCGCAATAGTCACAGACTTTTCGATTGATATATATATTACGGTCAGATTAGTACAAATCCTTCTTAAGGCCAATAAGAATACAGCAGGTCTCAGAGTAAATGTGGGTAGGGAAAAAAAGCGAACATTATTTACTGCAGTTATGTATTGGAATTTTGTTCGTTTGGCAGTGGCTTTTGGAATAAATTTAATGGCAGTTTTGAACTTACTACCTTTGACTTCCGAATTTGGTCAATATTTTGTCAAGCTCTTTTTTAATACATTTTTCTTTGTTCTAATGTCATACGTTGTGACTGTGGATGCTGAAATTGTTAAAGTAATCGAAGGTGAAAATCAAAATAAAAAAAGATCAAGTAAATCTACAAATGAAAATTCCAGTTACCCTAGTTCACCCACGAATCGCGCGACTTATAAAAGTGCAGCATTACTTCCAAAAAATAATACATCTTCTTCACCACAAAGTGATTATAATGTATCCGTGAAAAGATTGTCATTCTTTGAATGGACTAACCTTGTTTTGAGCTTTGGATCTGGAAAAAATCATACGCAGGAATTTACCCAAGAAGAATTTGAAGAAATTATTGAAGGATCTTCAGAAGCTACCGAACGTGACCCCGAAAAAGGCGAAGCTACTAATGATCCAAATCGCAGCAGCAATATTAGTGAAGGGTCAACAATTATCATCCAAAATACTGAAACAACTAACGTTTCAAAAATTGTACAATAACATTTATTTACACATAGTATAATTTAGTTTTTTCCTTTAAATTCTTTAAATTCTTGTATAATATGTATTTATTCACTTTAATGTTTAGCAATCCTACTATTTATTCCATTATAATAACACTTTATTAACAAAATGAATAATGAATAATGTTTAATTAATATTATATTTAATGAATCTGAATTGTTTTTTATGATTGGTTCCCAATCATTTGTTATAAATTCCAATTTTTATTAAACGAAAAATTACAGTAATACAAATTGGAAGTAATGCAAAATTATTGTTATACATTTTTTACACACATTGAAAATATGGAAAAATTTATAAGCGCATTTGCATTTCAAAAAACATGAAATAATACAACAAAAAATGTTAAATTTCAAATGACGAATGAAAACGTTAAATATTGAATGCTAAATGCAGAAAAAATGTTATGTACAAAATATCAATTATTCTGTATGAAATGTGAATATTAGATTATAGAAAACTATAGGTAATGAGATGTCTACATTTTCATTCTGTTGAGAAAAATATTACAATGGGATTATGTTCCTTTTATTCTCATCTAGGAGAATTAGTTTTCTCTTCTTCGAGCCATCCCAAGTAGGAGGAGATTGACTTTTTATGCGCATAACTAGTTGGGCATTTGTAGGAGTAGGATTTGAGGAATAGGATTTGGAAGAACGCCACGAAATGGATACTGGATCATATTTTTCAACCACTTAGTTTGCCAATCAGTTGATGCCGAACTGGCTCCGGACTTTTTATTTTAAAAATATGAAAATAAAGGACTTAATTAAGTGATTTTATCGCGATGTATAATTTTGTAGAATGACTGGATCATATCATAAAATATGACTGGTAAATAAATGAAGAGAACATTTATTTTATTTGCTAATTCTTTCATTGTAAACGTAAGATAAAAAATTTAAAAAAATTAATGTGATAATTAATGCACTGAATATTGTGAGGAACATATAATTTAAAAATTGAACAGACAAATTTCTTATTGTATTCCATCACACTTGAAATATGAAAATATTCAATTTTAGCATTTCTTATTATCACGATAATTGAATTTATTAAGTGGAAATGTTAACATAGAAAATATACAAGTGAAATCTATAATGTATAAAATTTCATCTAATAAAGGCAATAGAATTCTTTTAATAAGTCCAGGTTTAGAAATATTAAACAGAACAACAAGTTATTGAAAAAGTGTATTAAAATGCATCAAATACATCTTGGTAGGAGGATGTATAAGTATCATTTATCAGTGATAAAGACGGAAAATGCATTTTTAAAGAAAGAGATCCACGGAATTTACATAAAACAAAAAGCTCTATTTATTCGTATTATACACAACCAGAAGCAAGACTTTATAAGATTTGTACATAAATATTTCGATAAACTAGAATTATTAAAGATTCAAGGAAGGAAAATATATTCGAATTTTTTTTTTTTACAATGTAAACCACCCAACTAGTCTTGATCCCAAAACCATTTATCACATTTTATTTGCTTATTATACTAACATATAATAAATCTCAATCAATACCTCTCTCCCTATCGATCTTAATTACCTTCTCTCCCTTAACACAATCTCATCGAATATAAAAATAGCCACACAAGTGACTATCATACCAATTATTTTTTTTTTGTTTTGGATGAACCAGTTGAATTATCACCCTTACTTTCTTCAACCTTGGGAGCATTATATACACTAAGAGCAAAAGTGCCTCCGCAAATTTGGGATCTATTTCCTACACGACTAGAACTGCAATGATCTAGACTTAAATTAATATCTTTGAAAGTAAAATCAGTACCGCAAAAACATTGATTTCTTGCTTCTAATTCTGCATATCCAAAGCTCTTGTTATTACAGTACTTTATGCACTTATCAATTGTATCAACTTCAAATTCCTGTCTCTACACTTCAGTACTATGCAGAACTATCATTAATGCAGTTTAAAAATCGAAGTTTATATCGTAGATTGTTACTATTTTTTGAAATTATTTAATTATGCTTTTCGTCTATATTTTTATTTCCTCCGTCCGTCGACACTTTTTATCTGATATCTTTGCATCATAAACTGTTTCTCTACCGCACTTGTATAGGTTGTCTTAATTATAATTGTACGACTAATGACAAGTTTTATTGCGAAATGTACTGTTTATTTGATTATACGATAACTTAATAGTGTTGTTTCCACAGCAGCACTCGTTTCTGTTTTTCAGAGTAACATATTCAAAAAAGAAGATGTCACAATGGATACTACATGATATGGGATCCATCAGGTAGTAAACTTATATTTATAGGGATTAGAAAACTTAGACCTGGACGACTTAGCAAACTAAGTCCATTTAGAATCTTACTAGAATCTCCTTTTAACTCATAACATCATATTAGATAGTCATAAGGTTTACCTCGTTGAATTTGAGTTTTAAACAAATCTTAAAAGAGATTATCATTGACTAATTATATTGCTCATTTTAGCATCATTAAAACGTATATTATTTTGCACTTCCAAAAATCGGGGTCGGATTATATAAACCAGGTACAGATTATTAGAAAAAATACACGGGTGAAACCAGATTAAAGAGATGCTTTAAGTATTGGTATATTCTCATATAATATATTTATATATTTATATATAATAAAAAATATTTGTTTATATTCCTTTTGTACTTAAATTGAATGTACCTAATTTTTAAACATCTTAAAGTATGATCGAAAAACATAATTTTACAGATACTTTTTCAATTGAAGAATAAAAATTTATTCATTTTTTTTTTATATTATATTATTTTAAAAAAAGGGCTTGTTTGAAATATTCTTTTTTTTAACAAATATTTCAATGAATTTTTTTGAATTCATGACAGATATTTTGTAAAATTAATTATCAATGTCACTAAAATTTATTATTGGTAAATAAAAAATTCTTAAGAGTAGATATTTTGATGATATTTTTTCACCCGAAAAAATCAAATCTAAGTTAAACGAAAAAGAAATTCAAATCAATAATTTCAGTTATAACTAAATGATATTATAAAATAATGTGCCTTTATTATCTGATAAATATGGCTTTGAAACTGAAACTTCGAGAGCGAGATGCAATATATTTTCTTGCGAAAGATAAATATTTTTATAATTGATGATAACATGAATCCATTATTTTTAAATCCTTTCCAAATTATTTTAAACGAAAGATTCTGTGAACGAATTAGCCATTCTATTAGAAACAAATATATATGGAAATAAACTTTATGATTTTATGAAATGTATCAATGAAATTAAGAAAAATTATAGAAAAGATTGTGAAATTAAATAAAAGCTTTAAATTATTCAGTGGAATAAATATATATTTATTTATTTCAAATTTGCTGACAATTTAGATAAAGAATATTTTCTAACCTTATAAGAAATACGCATATTTAAAAATACTTAAAATATAATTAAAATATTATTGAAATATTATTAAAATATATTTAAAATATACTTAATTATATTTGTGATAATCTACTTAAAATATTATTATTTTATAAATAAAATATATTTAAAATATACTTGAAAATACTTAATTTAGGTAATGGGTAGGGTAAATATATTTTAAGTATATATTTAAAACATACATAAAATATTATTAAAACATATTTAAAATTAAGTATATTTTAAATTCCTCTTTTACCATCATTGGCATAAAAAATACATTCATCATATGTGACTAAGATAATCTCTTTTTCATTTTCAATTAAATTTGGTGCAATTCGTTCCATCTTTTCACCATCATATTTTGCCATGAATTTTTCATATTCAAAAATTTGGTTTAAAAAAGATTTCCAATATTCCACCACATCAGAACGTTCATGCCCATCATAATATGTTCTTTGTTTATGTGTTTGATAAAAATAACCAGGAATATTTAACCATCTAGTTGCAGTTTGTATACTTATTGTTTTTTTTTATATATATTACAATCAATTAATAAAGAATTTTCAATATATTCTTTGAATTTTGCTGGTGTTATAGATTCTCCTTGCATTTTAATCCATGAATGGCATTTGTTCGATATATCTTCATCATCAACTAAACAAAATATTTTTTGATGTTTTCCTCTTAAACTAAGTGGAAGTGTATTATATTTTAACCAAAATTTGGTCCATTTTCTAATTAAATATGATTTATGCGTTATTGATTCTAAAAAAATTTATTGTGCCACTTCTTTACTTGCTTTTAATTTGCCTTTCTCATTATTATCTAAATGTTTCAAATATTCAAATATTGCACGTTTTTTATTATATTCAACAATATTGATATCTGAACAGTTAATTAATTCATTCTTCAAAATATTTATTTTTTCATTAATATTTTCAGATTTCCATAATTCATTCTCTTCATTATCAATTTCTTGTAATTCATTAATCTGATTATTTGCTGTCTCATTTGTAAAAAATGTAATTTTCATGGTATTTTTTTGCTGCTTTGGTAAATGAACCATTGGGACCATATTTATCATAATATGTTGATTTTGGAAGTTTTCCGGTCATATATAAGCCACGCTTGCCTATACTTTTATCTGTTTCATTTTTCCAAGTACGGTCAAATTTTTGTAATCTTTGAAATCTTTCATTCTCTTCTATAAACAAATTATCATCAATATTATTTTCATTATTTTTATCATTATCTTCTTCAATTTCTTCAATATTTTTAACTTTTTTAACAAATGAACCATTTTTATCACGTTCTTGATTTTTGCATAAACTTTTTCGTTTAGAAATACGTCCCATTACATAACTATGGATGCATTTACATATGATTTTATATAAAATTATTAAGATCTGATTGGTTGAAACTATAAATCACTTGACAAATATATTCTGAAATTTATTTTTTATTATATATAAACATATAAAATATCTATGTACTTTAAATTTCAATAACTTTTTTATTTTATATATTAAAAATAAAGTAATCTGTAAAAAATACACCTATGGTCTTCCTTTTCAATTTTAACAGATTATTTTTTGAATATCTATTTTAAGTAATAAGTTATTGGTTTTTAAATAAAATCAATTTTTATAAGGTCTTTAGATGAGTTGCACCATACACGTAATATTAATAATATAATATTATTACTTGCTTTATTGATGGTGATGATGGAGTTGTTGATTTTTTGTCAGAGTGTTTTAATTTTATTCATCGATCAAAATGTTGTAATAATATTTATTATTATTTTGTTGTTGTAATTGTTGTAATTGACGTGATTGCTTTAATTTTATTATTGAAACTGATAAATATTATTTTATTATTATTATTATTATAAATTATAAATTATAAAAAGAATTTTAATAAATATTTATAAATATTTGTTATTCATTATACTGGATTTTTTGTTATTGAATTTTATTGCAAGTTGTTTAATTATTTTATATCATAAAGTTTATTTAAAAACTAAATTAAAATTTTATTAAATACTTATAATCAAATAATTATAATTAATAATCATAAATATATCTATAATGATATTATTAATAATTCTTTCAATATATTCTTTTTTTTTAATATTCTTATCATTAAATTTTTTTTATTCTTATTGTTCTTTATTTCAACTGTGACTGTGATTGGCATTCTAGTTATTGTATTAATAAGCGTTAAATTAAAAAATTATATTTTTTGATATTTTGATTTTCTTAATAATTTTAATTATTTTTTTTTAAAAATTTACAGTTGATTTCTTGATCAATGTTACATTTATCATTGTATTTAATTAGTTCAAGCTACTGTTTCAACTATCCTTTGTTGAATGTATTATTATTATGCTCTTTATACAGCTTTAATATTCTTTTTATTTTATTTTTTGTTGTAATTCGTCTTAAATAAAATCTTATTATTGATAGATAATAATTGAATATTTTGTTCATTTAAAAATATGAAATGTCATTTTTTATCTTACTGATCTAAGATTTATTCGATCAAATTTTAAAAAAAATATTTACATATTATGGCAACCAGAAATTAAGTTATATGTATGATAAATAAATTCTATAAATGATTTATTTATTGGGATCAAAGATTTCAAGGTAATCTTGTTTATTATTGTATTCAACGAAATAATTATTATAAATGTCGAACAGGGCTAAAATTATTATTTATTATGATAAATTATTATTTATTGTATTAGATTAGAAGTGTTTGATGTTCACGGAGATAATGAAATTAGGAAGATCACTAATCTCAAGAGTTGTTCTTATGTAATTTGTATTCCTTCACTATGGGAATTCATTCCATAGTATATAACGCCCACATAAAGGTCACTATTGTGAACATTCTTTAAATCTCGAAAATTCTTTATAGCTGTCTGTTTTTGAATTACTGGAGAAGGCATCAAAAAAAGACCGGTGTTCTTAAAATTTCACATTATGATTATCAAATTTATCAAATTAAATTTCGGGTATCGCATATCTGAATCAAAACAAGAACCATCCAAATGTACTGATGATGAAAATACAATGCGATCAATTGGTAATTTAACAAAAATTTTAAGATATATATAAATCCCACCATGAGTTAAGTGTACATATTGTATATACTGTACATTAAAATAAAATAATTATTCAATGATATTTATTTTGAATTTGTGACGTATTAATTAAAAATTGAAAATATTAAATTACATTTTAGAGGAATTATTGTTATCAGACACATTACATAACTAATAATAAATGTTTGTACTCACTTAATCCCATTCTCCTTATTGAACTGACATTATTCATAGAGGTGTCACCAATATAAATCACATACATAGTAAAATGTCTCTAATATTATATTATCGAAAAGCATATAAATAAATAATAATTTTCAATTTTTATTTGTATTTTTAATAATTCAAATAAATATTTTTATAAAAAATGTAATACTCAAACAAACTAATGAGTATATAATTAATATTTTATAATATTTCTTGACAAATTTTACTTAAATTCTTTTAAAATGACGATTGATAGCTATTAATAACGATTACTTATCTGTTATTATTCTTATATCATAAAGAATATAAACAGAATGACTAAATTTCTCATAAAAAAAAAAAGAATGTATGCTGCTTTAAATCATTCTTGGTAAAATTTTGAAAACCTCATACTCTTCCACTGAAAATAAAAATTCATCAGAAGCAACTGACGGGAGATGTACTAATGGACTAATTAATTCATCAGAACGAATTGGGATAGGATATGCAAAACTAACCATACAATGACATTTTTTTTCAGTTTTCAAATTGCCTTTTAAACGTAATGCAGCGCCAAAACTCAACCCTGGATACTCTGGATAATTATAAATGGCATGATCAAAATCCTTTACTACTCTGTTTAAAATAGAATTTTCCATATTTTCAGCCTTTAATGAAAATACAAAACTATCCTCGGTCTTTATCAGTTTATTTTGATTATTATCCCATTCAAGAGGATTATACCCTCCCAAAATTTCTCCCGTGCCTTCCACTTTCAAAATAAGAATTGTATTAGCTACTTTATCACAAATCTTATAAATAGTTTTAATATCAAATCCATCTCTAGATCCTCTAACAATTAATTCAAAGTCATATGGATTATTTCCAAAATAAGGAATTTCTTTTTTATCAATCCATGATGAAATTTCAAGAGTATGTTCACTAGTGATAATATTAGAAGAAAATGTATTTCCAAGTGGAATTGTTTTATTTAAAATATTCCGAGGCGATAACACAATCGAAGAAATTGGCTTGCTTGGTGTAATAAACTTAGTATTAATATCTAAAATAAGTTGTTGTTCAAGAAGTTGTTGATATGGGTAAATCTTTTCCATAAAATCTTCTCTAGGAATACTAAAATATCTTATGTGTGGGAGACATTGTTTCAAAGTTTCTTTCAAGGTTAAGAAATTATCACCTGTCCATTCTTTGAGATCAATAGGTAACGTAGGATGTTTTGCTTTTCCCCATTGAATCATATATTCCCAAATTTGACATTCTTCTCGTTGCAAGTCATCTCGTTTGAGAATAGATATTAATGCATCTTCAGGAAGAAAATGTAAATTTTCAGATTCAAAGATAGTATTGGGATATTTGTCAATGGTATCATTACAGAAGTCTTGAATAAATTCGAAGTTTTTGACTTGATAACTTGTTCGATAAATTTGAGAAAATTTTAGCCTTAACCAAGAAGCACAATTGTTGATAAGATGAGTTTGGAGATGTTCAACTAATTCATCCAATTCAAGTTCATTAGAAGCAATCAAGAGGTCAAATATATCCGAATTTTCCAATTTTTCCAACGAAAATTTTCCACCATAAATATATCTAAATAATATAAAATTAATATAAATTATAATTAAAGTAGATTACCATTTTTATTTTCTAAAAGTAATATTTATACTTACTTAACAATAACATCAAATACTTTAACAGAAAAATTTGCCAATTTTAATACTTTGACATGATCTTCATTGAAAGTAATTTCGTCAAATTTCTTTTTAAAGTAAGGACTACGGGATTGCAAAATAATTGAATGGACTTTATAAATATTGGCATCTTCTTCACCAACTTTTATTGAGACATCATAATTAACACCGCTGTTAAGAAGCTGAGTAAGGTCATTTGATAAACGGTCATAAAATAGAGTTGCCATTTTTTAACGAGAGAAAATAAATTTCATTCTATATATATTGTTTGTTTTTAATAAAATAAATAAGCACATCTCTCGGGGGATTTTCGGAAATTAGTATGGTAATATAGAAAATTAGTATAGTAACGAAAAGATTTTCGGTAGTACAATTGGAATTATCTTAGTATGTACAGCACAATAATCCCCGAAATTATACACTTTTATAAATAATAATAGTATTGAATAAAATTTTATTATACTAACTAAAGCAAGGTAATATAGAAAATTAGCACAGTACGATTGCGCAATCTAATAAGTACGTATATGGGGTTTCGGAAATTAGTATAGTACGATTACGAATTTTAGTATAGTACGATTAATTTACGGTAGTACGATTCGAATTACACATCTCTTTATGTACGATTACAATAATCCTCGAAATTATATACAAATAATAATAGGTATATAGTATCTACGTATAATAAAGTTTAGTTAGTATAATAAAATTTAATTCAAGCAAGGTAATATAGTAAATTAGTACAGTACGATTGTGCAATCCATAGATGATCGGTAGGGGTTTCGGAAATTAGTACAGTACGATTGAGAATTTTTTACAGTAGTACGGTTGAAATTATCTTAGTACGAACTTTTTTTTTCGTAAGTTCTTATCCTTTATTCAATTCAATATTAGGTTTACAATAATAGCATAATAAATAATAAATCAAAATAAGTAAAATACATATTTAGAATAAGGATTGGCTAAGGTAACATAGGCAAGCCTATATTAAACTATGACCTGACCAGATACGTACCAGTAATTTATTACTCCGAAGAGGTCAAGGCCCCAAGTTGTCTATGTCAAAAAGATTGTCATGAATATAAACTATTGGTATTTACAATTCCTAATGTTTCTTTGCACTACCACTCGATTTCTTCTTCATTTTATTAATAAAATACTGTCTATTGTCATGTTTCGTGATTTTAATCCATTTTTCCCACTCAATAAATTTTTCGCATCTTTTGAGCCACACCTCCCATTTCTTATCTGTCAGTTTCTCCCAAACTACCTTTATTATGGAACTTCTATCCTCGATGTATTTAATATATTTGGCCTACATTTTTTTGCATGTTTTCGGGACTAGCCTACGTATAATCTCCGCAAATGTGATATTTTGATTATTTACGATCATGTTTGCTTGTCTGGTCACATCTATTTGACAAAATGCTTTCTTTTGATTGCATTTGCTATAAGTTCTCTCTTAGTTTCTCCAAGGATAGTTTACAACTCGATCAGATAATACTTCTATAAATCCTTTCTGTAATAGTGTGAGCATTCCCCCCACATTCGAACACATGCATTGTTGTTTCGACTATTTTAAGACAGCTTATGAATTGGGCATCTTTATATAAACCCGGTTGTCGCTCTGTTAGTAAATTTTTCATGGGGAGTTCATCCGTTAAAATCTTTATTGCGGAGCGTCTAGCTGCGTTGTCTAACATTGATTATTTATTGAGATATTCTCTAAAGATGTATAAAGACATAAAAACGAGTTAAGTGCACATACGCCTATACCAAAAATAGAAGAAGCAAAATGATATTTGTTATAATATTTTTGATGAATTGACAAGCGGAAACGATGCAATTGATAAATAATTGTTTCAATTGATAATTATTTTGATGTAATAATTTATTTACAGATATTTATTAAGGAGATGATATAAAAAAAAAATTTGAGCAATTATTACATTATTGAAGGTTAGAAGAATTATATTTATTTGTGGGTAATAAATTGGTTCATAATAGATTATAATAATAATAAAAATAAAAATAAATAATAATACCATAAAATTAAATATAATAATAATAAATTATAATAATAATAATAATTACCGAGGTTAGATTCCAAACTTGCATACAAATTCAAAAATTATTCACTCTGAAAATAAATAAAATGTTTATTTTTTCGCGTGTATGAGAGTAATTGAATATCTGCTTTCGCTAAGCTGGCTTACAAACAGATTGAAAGATTATTTTTTCTTTAATTACAAATACTCACGAATTTTTTTATACCTCCAGAACTTTGATACGTAATTTTTAATACATTGAACAAAGTAAACTGCCTTTGAATGACTAATTAAAACTGTTCAGTAGGTATGAAAATATTTGAATATTTGTTTTCATTAGGCTTGCTTACGAGCGGGTTGAAATACAAATTTTTCTTTAATTATAAATACTCACGAATTTTTTTACAGTAGAATTAGTTTAATAAATATGGTAAAATAATATGATATATTAATAATTAAAAATAACAAATAAATAAGTTTCAATATTTTATAATTGTTTTGAATTAGAAACCTGTTTTTATTATTATTTTTCATTTGTATATACAAATTCTGTTTATTTATATTTTAGAAAAAAAAATTAAATGTTTCATATAAGTAAAAAAAAAAATAAAAATAAAATGAAATACAGTACCATTATTAATTATTATTTTAATATTCTCCCATATTTATTAAACCCATTGTGGTTACGCACTCAATAAATGTCAACAACTACAACTGAATGTGCAAAATTAGAAACAGACACCCTCTAATGCAAAATCGAATAGCAACAAATCAAAAATGTTAAGGCAAACAGATAGATTCATGTGTAAATAAGATAAAAACAATAGAAGAAAAAATAAATAACAAAAAAATCCCCGTGCCGGAGGCACGGGTCCTACGCTAGTAATATTTAATTTTTTTAAGTTCTTTATTTAATGCCGAAAATTTTATGGCTGAATTTAGACAAAAAGTAATAATTTTCCTAATAATCATGATTAAAAAGGTAAATTGGGTCACAAGAATAATTTAAATTGTGCAAACTTTTTTTTCTGATCAATCATATCATATAAAATCCTATTTTTTAAAATTAGATCTTGATTGTTCAGATATTTGGTTTTAAATAAAATTAACCAAAAATATTAATTCAAATTGTCAATCATGATGTCTTTCGATTTCGATAACTATTTATTGTAAGTATCAATTATATGAACTTGTAGCTTAGAACTGGTGCTACATCTTTTATTGGTACCATATTTGATGTTATCTAATGAAATTATAGCTTTACTTAGACACAACTAAAAAACGATAAAAGTTAACAAATAATTCTTAATCGTTGTATATGTAAAACTTTATTTTTACTAATAAAATGTTGAAAGTACTGAGTAATTTGAATTGAAGGAATAATTAACATTTGAATTTAAAAGCAAATGCTAATTATTTCCTCAATTACTATGGTATAGGTCTGAAAATTTTAAAGTGGATGAACAACATTTTTATTTAGGTTACTTAGTTTTCTGTTGATTTTTTACTATTAAATAATAACTTTTAAAAACC